>VZRI01008347.1:62305-86803 GCA_013397515.1 Upupa epops
GCCATGTAATTGAAGATGCCCTTTCTCTTACCTTTGATCTCTCTTGTAATGTATAATTCCAAGGAGGCCTTGGCTTTCCTAGCTGCATTCCTACATTCTCTCAACAGAGACTTATCATCACTCCAAGTGCCCATCCCCTCCTTCCATGACCAAGTGTGTTACAAAACACGCTGGACTGTTCTCTTCAAGTTAAGCAGTATAAAAAGAAAAAGAAACTATCCTATAAGAAATTATTTAATAGGTCTTCTTTTTATTCTCTTACAAGTGCTAATTATAAGGTCATAAAATGATTCACCTCCTACTTATGCTAGAATAGTACTCTTCTTCCTCTTCAAACTGTGGAGTAGCTCCCCATTTAACCACACAGGTCTTCAGGATCCCTTCCTTGACTTCTTTCCTGTTGGGATGCTCTTGTGTTGTGCTTCAAAGACTAAATCAGGGTACTCAAATGGACTGACATTCAAGATTTTGCCTCCAAGTTTGAAGAAGCCCTCATATTTTCTCTTGGTTCCTATCCTAATGAAAATCCTTGTTCCAAGCAGATTCTACTCATGTCTGGTGCTCAGATGCAGAGTACAGGGTGATGACAGGAAATAGCCAGTTCTCTCTTTGACCACGTGGTCTCTTCAGCTTCAACTGTACTGTCAACCTCAGCTGTGCTCACTTCTCCTTCTTCTGTCAACTGCATATACAGACCTTTGCATCTGAGCTCTGCAGATGTGAATTCCAGCTGCAAAGTCATCCCACCGGCAAAACGTCGTTTAGTCTCACCTATCTCAAGACCTTCTTGATTACTACCATAAAGACAGTTAGAATGAATTTTCTATGAGGATAGTTTCCTGTCATGCAGACATACCATAGATGTGTGTTCAAGCAAAGATTTTCCAAGGAAACCTCTAAGAGGTTACTCAGGCTAGAAGGATTGAACCTGCTCTAAAAGACAGGAAAAACTGCAGAGGCAACGAGTAAGGTAGCTCCTTTTGCTGCAGCAGGACTATTACATACACAGAGGTCAATTCATTTGTCACAGGTCACAGAGAAGTGGTAGAAGAGTAATCAATAGTCCAAGCTCCAGAGTCTTAATAACAGACTGTGATGAAAAACCAAAGCCTAAATTCTCAAAGGTATCCAGATGCATAAGTTTCTTTAGTTTCAGCACCATTAAGTATCTGAGCCTGACATACAAAGCATCGTGTGAAAGCAAGGCTGCAGTCACAGACAATAATTGTTTTCTCCATTGAGCTCACAAAGCCTTCAGAACCTACTGACACAGAATCATGATAGTAGATGGTATTTAACAAGCCTAGAATAAGCTACAAGGGCAGAGTAGTTGAGAAGCATCTTCTATTTTATTCAACAAAACCACATTTTTTTCATTGCCTGTGCTACTCTTTAAATGAATCCCACAACTTAGCTAGATCCTATGAAACAAGGAGACTACACTTGGCACCTGCTGCATTACAGATTGTGCCTGTGAAATTGCATTTACAAGGACAAAACACAAGAGAATGGCAAAAACCAAGGAGCTGTTGACATGATGTATTTCTCTATGTTATATTAATAATTACAAATAAGCAGACTCTTATGTGCTTAGCAGTGAATACCTCCTTCAGTAAGTGTTCTTTGTGGGAGCTAAGCTATTTACAGAATCAGCATTTTGGGACAACAACTCTCTCTACCATACATTGCTAAGGCACTTGAAAATAAACCCACCTATCCAGAAGGTTTGTGCAGTGCACTGATAACTTTCTGATGGAGGTGGTCAAAGAACCAATGAGGAAAGGTGTTCTGGTAGACCTTGTACAAACACACAAAAAAGGTCTGGTCAGGGACACAGAAGTTAGAGGTAGCCTTGGCTGCAGTGACCATGACATGGTACAGGTCAGTATTGCATGGGAAAGAAGCAGAACAATAGGTAGGATTTCAATCCTGGACTTAGGAGGGTTAAATTTGACCCCTTCAGAGACCTACTTGTAAGATTCCTGTGGCCATGACTCTAGAAGACCAGGGGGCCAAGAAAGCCAGTTAATATTTAAACACCACTTCCTCCAAGCTCTAGATATCTGCATTCCTTTGCATAAAAGATCCAGTAGAGGAGGCACAGATGAGCAAGGAGCTTCTAGAAAACCTCAAATGTCAAGTAAAGCCAAGGCCTTCCTGAAATTAAATCTGGCAGAGAAGTGAAAGACAGCAAGAAGGGCTTCATCAAACATGTCAGCTATAAAAGAATAGAGAAAATATGGGCCCACTGTTGAAAGAAGGGGGAGATTCAGTAAGAGAAGATGCAGAGATGGAAGAGCTATTGAATGCCTTCTTTCCTACAAACTAAGATCAGCCCTCAGAATGTCAGAACCTGGTCTAGAGGAAGGAGAACTCTACTCGTCAGCAAGGATTGGGTTACAGATCTTTAGGGTAAACTGAACACGCACAAATCCTTGATGGGATGCACCCATGAGTGCTGAGAGAGCTGGCTGGGGTTCTTGCTGTGCCATTCACCACCATTATTGAAAGATCATGCAGAACAGGAGAGGTGTCCAAGGAGTGGAATAAAGATGATGTCAATTCAGTTGTTAAAAGGGCAGTCAGTTTCATCTCCATCCTGCGAAAGGTTATTGAGCAGCTCATTCTGGAGGAGGACACTTCTAACTACATGGCAGAAAAAGAAAGTTATCAGGAGTAGCCAACATGGATTTACTAATGGGAAATCACTCTTGACTAATCTGATAGCTTTCTGCAATGGCATGACTGGATAGGTAGATGGAGGGAGAACAGTGGCTGTTGTCCACCTTGACTTTTGACACTGCCTCCCATAACATCCTGGTAGATAACTCAGGAAGAGTGGGTTAGATGATTGGACAGTGAAGTTGATTGAATACTGGCTAAACAGTAAACCTCAGAAGCTTGTGATGAGCATCACAGAGTCCAGTTGGAGGCCTATAGTTACTAGTTCCCCAGGGATCAGTGCTATGGCCAGTCTTGCCCAATATCTTCATCAGTGACCTGGGAGAGGAAATGGAGTGTATCCTCATCAAACTTGCTGATGAAATGAAACTGTGAGGACTGTACAATTCACCAGAAGCCTGTGCTGTGAGTCATCAAGACCTCTGTAGAGCTGGGTAAAGGAAACCTCATGAAGTTCAACAAGGGTAAGTGTAGAGTACCGCATTTGGGAAGGAGCAACACCATGCACCAGTACACATGAGGGGCTGTCCTGCTGGAAAACAGCCCCATGAAAAAGGGCCATCAAGTCCTGGTGGACAGTAAGCTATCCATGGGACAGCAACCTGCCCTTGCAGCCAAGAAGGACAATGGTATACTGGGATGCATCAAAAAAAATATGCCCAGCCAATCAGGTAGGTTTTCCTCCCATCTACTCTGTCCTGGTGAGACCACACATGGAACAGCATGTCCAGTTTTGGGTTCTCCAGTTGAAAAAAGTCAGAGGACTACTAGAGACAGTCCAACTGAGAGCTACAAGGACGATTAAGGGGCTCTCATAGCTGTTGCATGAGGAAAAGCTGAGACAACTGTTACCGTTCAGCCTGGAGAAGAAAAGGCTGAGAAGGGATTGTATTAACTTCTACAAATACCAGAAGGGTTATTGTTAAGAAGGGGCCAGTTTCATTCCAGCGGTATCATGTAATAGGACAAGGGGCAACAGGCACAAGCTGCAACACAGGAGGTTCCACCTCAACATCAGGATAACCTTTACTGTGAGGGTGACAGAGCACTGGAACAGGCTGCCCATATTGGTTGCTGAGGCTCCTTCTTTGGAGATTTTCCAAGCCTTCCTGTACACCTTCCTGCATGACCTACTGTAGGTGATCTTGCTTTTAGCAGGGAGGATAAGGCTACATGATCTCCAGAGCACCATTCCAAACCCTTCCCTTCTGTGATTCTATGACTGGCATTGTGATGGGTGCCATAATGTATGTATGTACTCTTCACTCTACTGAACTGCAACCCAGGTACATTGCCAGTCCATAGATCTAAAAACACCTCATCCCTAAACAGAAGAGGTACAAAAAGTGTTAAACAGCTGCCTGATGTGTGGGTTTGAGAAGGAATCTCACTAGATGAGAGCTTGAACCTTTGTTAGTTAAGGCACGAACTTGTGAGTAACTCGGCAGAAAGTCCTCTGCGGGACACACATAGTGCATACATGTATAACACACACTGGGAAGATCTTTGAACTTGTGTGAGTAACTTCTTTCCTGGTTTCATGCTAGCTCGTATGGATCAGCCAAAAATCACCACTGCAGCCAGAGGAAGGATTTCAAGAAGCAATGGATTAAAATGCGTAGCATCTTGTAATAGTGTCGAGTCACGTCCAGGATCTGGAATCATGTGGCGACATGGGAAGGAAATTCAGTGAGAGGACATGAGACCTGCGCTTGTACAAAAAAAAAAGCTAAAGTAAACACGAGAATGTCAAGAACGAAAGGGCAACGAGAATCCGGGTTTCACTATGATTCCCACACAACCCGTGGCGACCCACGCCCCTGCTGTCTGCCTGTCCCCGCAAGGCGCAGAAGCCTCACAGGCGGCAGCGGGGACGGCTGCGGCTGCCCGGACGGTAACACGCTCCGTGCCCACGAATAGCTCCCGCCACCAGCTAACGCCACCGCCCGCGTCCCCACAAAAAGAAGGAGGAGAGGTGGCGACGGGAAGCAGCTCTGGCTCCCAACGCCCGCGGCCCCTCCCGCCGACATTCCGGGGCGGGGCGGCCCAGGGGCGGGGGGCGCGTCTGCTCTCAGCGAGAGCTGCGTAGAGGCACGCGGCGCATGGCAGCCTCTAGCCCCCAGCTGCTCCCGCGGGACTGCTGGCAGCACCGGCACCAGCACCTGCACCGGGACGGGCTCGGTTGCCCCGCGCACCAAGGGTGGTGACGGCCGCGGAGAGCGCGCGCCACCTGCTGGCTGGCGCGAGGCGGCAGCGCGGCCACGTGGCGCTACCCGGCCCGGGGCGCGCCCTCCCCCTTTCCTCCTCGCTTTTCAGTTGCGCGCCGAGAGCGGTGCGCCGCTGTTCTTCCCGAAGAGCGGCTGTGTGGAAGAAGCGGGGCGGGGCCAGTGATCGCCTCCACAGTTGTCCGTCAGTCTCAACGGCATTCCCGCCTCTTTCCCCGGCTCCCAAACTCCCAACTTGAGCTGCGCGTCTTATCTTTGTTTCCGCTGGCTTCCGCATGTCTTACCGTATCCGCAGGCCCCCGCCACCTCCTCGGCTGGGAACGGCGCGGGCGGTGCCTGTCCGCCTTAGCCACCCGAATGTCCCGTTCAGAGAGTTTACCCAAAACAATGTTGGCGTCGCCGTCCAAGGCTGAGAAAGCTCTCGCAGCTTCTGTGTCCTGCTCAGGACGGCTCCGAACAGCCGTCATTTTAACATCTGCCACCAGGTCTGCGTGGATTCGGAGGCCGAGGTGGCCCCCGCCCTACTCAGGGGTGTCTTTTGAGTCTACTCCAGTGAATTTATCTTTCAGAAGTAATAGGTCTGAGCTTCAAACGGAAGAAAAGCCCTGAAGAAGTCAATACTGTCTGTGGGCATGAGTTGACTTGGATTTCAGTAAGGTATTTGACACAGTCTCCCATGATATACTCCTAACAAAGATGGCAGCAAGGGGCTTTGACAGGAATATACTGTGCTGGGTCAGGAACTGGTTGGATGGACGAACCCAGAGAGTGGTGGTTAATGGTGTTGCATCTAGTTGGCAACTCCTTACTAGTGGTGTCCTCCAAGGCTCAATGTTAGGTCCAGTCCTGTTCAGCATCACTGGTGATATTGATGATGGGTTGGAATCCATCGTGAGCAAATCTGCAGATGACACCAAGCTTGGAGCTCGTGTCGATTTCTTGGAGGGTAGGAGGGCCCTGCAGAGGGTTTTGGACAGACTGGAGAGATAGGCAAACTCTAATAGGATGAGTTTTAACAAGTCTTAAGTGTCAGGCTGTGCATTTTGGTAATAACAAACCCAGGCAGAAGTATAGGCTGGGAATGAAGATCTTGGAGAGTACTCAGGTAGAAAGAGATTTGGGGGTATTGGTGGACAGTAAACTTATCAGGAGTCAACAGTGTTCCCAGGTGGCCAAGAGGGCTAATGGCATCATGGTCTGTATCAGGAATGGTGTGGCCAGCAGGGAGAGGGAGGTTACCCTCTCCCCCAGGTTAGAGCACACCTGGAGTACTGTGTTCAGTTCTGGGCCCCTCAGTTTAGGAAGGATGTTGAGGTGCTGGAACGAGTCCAGAGAAGAGCAACTAGAATGGTAAAGGGCCTCGAAGGTAATCCCTAAGAGGAGAGGCTGATGGAGCTGGGTCTGTTTAGCCTGGAAAAGAGGAGGCTCAGGGGTGACCTTATCGCTGTCTGTAACTACTTAAAAGGTGGTTATGGTTAGGCGGCGGTCAGTCTTTTCTCCCTGGACACTGGAGACGGGCCAAGGGGTCACAGTCTTATGCTCCATCACGGGAAGTTTAGACTTCATATTAGGAAGAGGTTTTTACTGAAAGAGTGATTCGGTTTTGGAACAGGTTGTCCACAGAGGTGGTTTGGTCACCGTCTCTGGAGGTGTTTGATGTTAGGCTGGATGAGGTGCTGAGTGGCATGGTTTAGATGTTAGATGTTTAGCTTTACTTGGTTGTTTTTAGGTTGGATGGTCTTTAAGGTCTTTTCCAGCCTCATCATTACTGTGATACTGTAACTCTGTGGTAGATCATTTTGCCATCCAGAAATTGCTTCATGGCAAGGAGGAGGATAGGGTGCATCATTCATGAAAACAAATTCTGCAAAACTAAGCCAAAGTAGACAACAGATCACCATGGGAAACTTAGCCAAGTAGGTTATTTCCCATAAACATTATTTCCAATTCTTTGAGGGGGATTAAGTGGAACTAGTTTTTTAACTTTCATTTAGAACCATTGCAGAAATAGGGGATTTGTGGAGAATTTGTTATCTGTGCTCCAGTTGTCTCACTTAAATCAGGACAACTCTTGCATCTATCAATGCCATTTTAGAGCATACTCTTAATATCAAGAGATAAAAAGGAAATAAATTCTAATAGTATCCATCTTTTGAGACCTTTATTACATGGTTTCTTTCTAAATTTCTGCACCGTGTCATACTGACATCCCAGTGCAGAAAGATTTATGTAAACAATTCTGTCACATTACCACCTGCAATGAAGGAGCTGATAACCCACCTGTACTCAGTTCCCCCCCAGGCATCACAGAACAGATGGATTCCTTCAATGCTCAGTTCCAGGTGGTTACCTAAGGATGGCAGTAGCAGGGGCAAGACATTCCAATACTGTCCTCTGTGTTCCACATCCTCGAAGATTTCTAATGAAAATAAGTGGCCAGGCTTAACTAACACCCATGATAAATAACAAGAATTTGTCAGAATCTTGCTGCTGCTCTAGAATAACATTATAAATACATTAAAGTACTGCATCAGGTATATGCAGACTTATATCTTTTGAACTCTCATAACATCCACACAACAGTGTCTTGAAAACACAGGCTTGAAAAAAGTCAGCTCAATTTTCATGAGTCTCTGTTATTGGGGAAACTGAATCTTATGGTTTCCTTCATACATATTTCAAATTCCACCTTAAATTGAGTTAGTTTTCTCAGATTTATCATTTACATGTGTGGAGAGTGACCTAGGTGTAAAAGATGCAAATGCTGATTTTTGATGAAAAAAGCAGAGAGAAAAGAGAAAGAAAAGTAAGATTTTAATCACAGAAAACATTGTCAAAATACGTCTCAAAGAACCTTCTTTTGACCAATATCTTGGTCTGTTAGCAGCCCCTCAAGGTCATGTTAGTAACTTACTGCAAAATTGATCTGATGCCTGTAAACAATTCCTGACTTCACCACTGATTTAGGCTTACTAATTCCAGTAAATCTGACAATCTGCCATCCAAGAAATGTTAGGAAACACTGAAAACTCTTCCCAGAGTATGTGTGTGGAGTATAATAGTCATCTGGTCAACAGGGTTTTGTTACGTTTAATACTTAGAAGGCAAAAACTAAGATACATTTTGCAACCCATCTGAGATTCTAGTACACAGTAAGGTTCAAGTGTCATAGCACTGACATTTTATGGTCACTACCTCACATTTATCAACTAGTTTCAAGATCAAAAGAGACATGCAAGCAGGTTTCTATTCACATCTCCCGAGTGTTGCTGGGAAAAAGAGCTTTAGCATGCAGAAAAGTCCATGACTTCGTCCCTGATAACTGAAGGACACATGCCAGAATTGTCATCTGCAGAACAAAATACTGATAGAAGCCAAAGTCGTAGACTTCCCAGGGATGTTTTGCAAGCAGAGATCATTACTTGCAGGAATGTATGGTAGTTTAAGCTGCTTGGAGTTATGAGTAGCAATGGGGCAGGAGAGGACAGTGGGAAAGAAAGGATTTGTAGAAGAGTTATTGTTGCAGTTAGCTCAGAGGTTCTGAGGTTCTTTGACGCTTAGGTATTAGGAGTCTGCTCTGAAAGGTAAAAAGCACTGGCTGATGGGCAAGAGCAGAATGAGAAAAAAAGCAGAGGAAAACAACAGGGTTGTAACTGCTTATTTAAAATCCTAACAAAGGGATATTTTAAATATGTTTATTTTACTCACAGATCTCAGTCTAAGAGAGTTTACCACACTACTAGTTCCCACCAAGTCAAATGTATAACTCCATGTACAAAGGGAAAAGGATATCTGACTTACATTGCATGGAAAATACTGTCAACATTATGTAGAGCTCAGCCAAGTTTCTGGCAGACCTTGCAGCTTAGCACAGTGCCAAAATACATGACCTAATGATTTTTGCAGTATACATGGTCTCATATTTTATTTGGTGATGAATACTTGCCATAAAATGTTTGCAGAGACAAAAAGAATAAAGTAAGAGTGGTATTCACATTGTTTGCCAAGAAAAATACCACAATATTTATTTATATAGTTTGCCAAAAATACCAAGTATCACAATATATAGACATTAGGCCAAATGTTACTGATAGCATCCTCCCAGCTGACTGGAGCTGAAACCATCATTTGGTCCTTTATTGTAAATATTTCAAAGAATAGAGGGTATCTCTTTTTCACTTTCAAGTCTCTTTGCATACATATATATTATATATATGTACATATATATATAATACTTTACACATACACACTTCACTCTTGCAGGGTACAACATGAATAACCATTCCAATGAGAACATCATTGGAAGCCTCATCTAATGAAAGCTAACATGGGAGCATAACCAGTACCTAAAGTGTATGCATTCACAAACATACAAATCAAAGTGAAATAACAGTGGTAGAAAGTTACTGTCACCATTCTCCACCTTCTCTAGGATCAGCCAGCCCTGTCAGCTGAATTATAAATGAGCCTTGTGACACAGACATCTTTTAGGTTGTTTACCTTGATTTACTTTTTTGTTGTTGTTGTTGCTAAGAGAGAAGAGGAATGATTTCAGAGTGAAACCCCAAGCCTGAAAAACAATAGCTTAGGCAAATTTTTACAATGTAATCCAAGCTTAAATATTTTGCTTCTTTTTAACTCTTGGTAGTAGAAGTTCATAAAGAATCAAGCTCCCATATACCATTTCTGAGCAACTTCAGACCTTCACTGAGATTTTGACTGAACATTGCCTCCAATGAATGCCCAGATGAAGTATTACAGATGTTTTCACATCCCAGTCTGGATTGTAGAACTGAATATTACAATGGAGTAGTAAGAGTAGTTAGTTTTAAAAATTTATAAATAAGACTAATGCACTTAAAAATAGATGCTGGTAGGATATAAAATGATGAAGGAGAATTATCACTTGCAGTGGAAAAGTAGAAGAAAGGGAGAGGAAACCTGAAGAACAAATAATAGAATGATCACATGTGGACATAGTATCAAATCTGCATATAGCTGTTGAGCAATAGTGATGTAAGATCCACTTCCACTGAAGTCAATGAACACACTGCTGCTGACTTTACCAAGATAACAATTATTCAGGTCAGAGTTTGAAGGCCAAGTGCCAAATATCTTTAAACTGACAGTCTGGGAAAAAGATCCCTTGTCCATTCAAATCACCTTGACCTGAAGAACTTTGTGTTAGTTTTGCTAGCCTGCTCCAGCTGGGGACTTAGCCACCAATGGATAAAATGAGCACGGGAAAATGTGCATTGAGAAAAGGAGTTCGTGATAAGAGCACTTGACTGGGCCACAGACACAGGCTGCTGAATTTCATCATATCTAAAACAAAGCTTCAAAAGAGGCTTCTGGAATCCAGATGAACAATTTGAAGTGATACTGAATCCTCTGTGTCCACTGACGATTTATTCCTGAAACTAATCTCTTTACCTTTGCAACTGCATTGCTTAAGCATGTGCCTCCCTTTTAAGGATTTGTCATCAGGCTGTCCTTTTCATCAAGAACAACTCAGGTTTCCTTTGAACAAAGTATTTGAGCTTGAAATCCCAAAACCCAATCCTCTCCCAGTTTCTTTTCCAATACTCATAAGCTAGAAATAGACACAGATGGAGATAGTAATTAAGACACACATTACCTTTGAAACATTTGGGCCAGAAGAATATTCTGGGAGGGTTTTTAAAATAGATATCATTCTTCCATTGCTTCCTCCATTGCTTCCTCCCAGAATGTTACATCATTCCTCCTAAGTAAGGTCAGCTGATGTGTAAGGCGGTCAGCTATTTTAATACTGTCATGGAATTGGCCAAGCTGTTTCTGAAATGTGAATTCATTTTGACAGAAGTCCTGCAAGTCAACTCCAGACAATTACCCCTGGAAGTTCTTAGAAGACAAACTCAGCAAATCTTATACCCATAGAGGAAGATACAGAGAAGGTGATGGTTCATCACATAATATTGCCAGATTCAGGGATGCACAATGGCTATTGGAGACAGGCATTTTCATGTGCAGATAGTCAATGTCAAGAAAAGACTTGTTTAGAAAATGTGTTGTGAAGGATGGCTTCAAAGACCTGATGCTGGTCTCTAGCCATGGTTCAGCAAGTTCTTATAGTGCAGGGTTCTATTCTCCATAAAATTTCAGTGAAAGAAACAGAACTTTTGCATACATTTATAGCAGGAGACGAGTTGACTGCATTCTACCTAAAAAAAGCTGTTATGTGAAAGATAAATTTTACTTTACAAACAACTTACATTCTATGCAATTTACATACAGTTTGAATTATATGTAACTTTCAATTCTAATGCAAACCTCTTCCTTGGAAATACCATGTAAACAAACTTGAAAATCAACTTCTAGAACTGTGTTCCTTTTGATGACTTTCACCTTGCGGGTTTTGTGCTGGTGTAAGAAACGCAGGAGGTGAAATACAAGGCTTCTGTTCCTTGAAACTTGGTATCTATGCTGTTTGGTCACATATTTTCCTGTATTTCAGAAAGGGAAATCATACAGCTTTTTGACTAGGTCATGGATTTGGCCTATTATAGCTCATTTAAAGCAAATAGTATTTTAAATACTATTTGGTTGGGGGNTCCTACAATATATTGATAAGTTCAGTTACACATAGGTCAAGAAGCACCATTTAATTACATAAACATGATCCATGATTCTGGACATACCCATTTGCTTTCAAGCCAGGGCAGCAATTGTTATGAAAAAGTGCATTTACACAATTAGACAGTGGTTAAGTTGGACTAGTTACCTGACTCTGTACTTTATAAGTTTTCTGTTAACCCTTTACTCCCTGAACTGCTTGACATGTGTGATATTACTGCCATCCCTTTGATTTCAGTCTAGGTTGCTAGCACTTCAAATTTGGCATACTCGTGCTAAATGCTACCATAGCTTTCCCCAGCAGATGTCTCTCAGGCTGTGCAAAAGCACACCCTGAACACACATGTGGTCACACAATAAGGAAACTGAACAGCTACAAACCCTGTTATAGTTCCAGGATGTGACATACAGAAATCTTAATGAATGTGCTAGTGCAGCACAAACGCTGCATATGAAAAGCCTAGCTCAGCACATCTCATGTGGTACGCTAAATCTTTAGCACCACTTACTGTTTACTACAATGGTTCCATTCCTCCATGAATAGCCACCACCACTTGCAATATTCTGCACAATAGCTTGTGTCCAGTTAAAAACCTAAATTGACCTCTCCTTCTGTTTGCAGGGCTGATAGGAAATGTTGCTCAGAGCACACTACTTTATCAGTGTCCATAGGGCAGGAAAGACTGAAAATACCTATATTTTCAGAGCCATTGAAACACTAGGAAGACCCCAGATGGTGTCAAAAGACACAATAATAAGGCAGAAGAAAATCTAGAAACAACCCAGACAGTATGGGTTTCTCTAATATATTTTCAAATTGTAAAGTTAAAAGACATCATTAAGGTTGTTGTGTGAAGAGAACAGATTGATGCAGACCTCACAAGAAGAACTAATCTGATCAGACAACGAACTAATCTCAGACTCTTTGTTCTTGAGGCATCAGGATGATAAGATTACCCAACCCACAGAGACAAAAATGGACATTACATGCCTAAAAGAAGAATCATAGAATCATATGACTATTTAGGTTGGAAAAGGCTTCTTAGTTGTCTAGTCCAACTCTTAACTCTACCAAGCTTATAGCTAAATGATGTCCCTAAGCTCCAGATCTACATGACTTTTAAAAACATACAGGGGTGGTGATTCAACACTGCCCTTGGCAAGCTGTTCCAGTGCCTGATGACCCTTTCCATGATGAAGTTTTTCTGTCTGCCTAATGTAAACTTCCCTTGGCACAACTTGAGGCCACTTCCTCTTGAAGTATCTCTTGAGAGCATCTTAGTGTCATACTTCACCACTTCAAGCTCAGCTTTTCCTCTACAAACATGGTTTGCAGTTCAGAGGGCATGTGTAGGTCTTCTTGTGCTTCTCAGCAAGATCCTTGCTTTGGCAATCATAACTTAAGGTTCCAAGGTGTGTGAATGCTTGACTGTGAAAGTGAGCACTGGAAGATACGTGCATTATTACTCCATGGAGAACACCTTCCACACTGTGGTCCATGCTGGCCTAATTAAGCATTACAAGTGTGCCTGCCATACTGCACAATTGGCTTACTGGGTCTCTTTCACTAGAGGCGTAGCCATGACACACAAAACCTATTCACAGCTACTCTAGACACAGATTTTTCCAGTTCACGTGTGTCTCAGTTGATACGAAGATCACTCCTCCTTTCTTAAAGAAAGCATGTCATGTTTACAGGCTAATGGCTTGACTTTCACATTTCTTTAGTATCTTTCTCCTGTATTTTACAGTATGACAATATTGCATACCGTCCAACATTATATGTTGTTAGAGTTTCTAAGAACGAATGCCTCACAGATGAAGTAAAAAATAATCACAACCTTTTATCGTATTGCAATATTTTACTATAATGTGATTCTCGAAGGAGATAAAGGAAAATAATCATGAGAAAGTGGAAAAAAGTTTCATTTAGCAGGCAGTTAAATATCTACCAGTGAGAGTGGGGACAAAGGAAGACCTTGGTGAAACAACCTATAGCTCTGCAGTTGAAACAGATTTTAACTAGGCAAACTGCAAATGCAAACCAGTACAGGTTAGTTTAATCAATTTTTTTGCTCCAGAATGTATTAGATGATGACATTGAGCAAAGAGAGAAAGCAAAATGACAACAGTTGCATGTGTTGATGGAAGGAACTTGGCTTTATTACTAGCAGAGAAAATATTAACAATGCCCATTCTATAGAAGGAGAAAGACATTCTTAAGGATACTTAGGCATACATCTTTGGTCTGTGCCACTGAAGTTGTGGATGTCTTTTCCCACTGTGCCCCTTCCCTCTTCAAATCCCTCTTGGCAGCAAGAGCTTCATAATAAAGTGGAGCCAGGAATTGCTACATCAAGGCCTGTTCTCCAGCTGGATACTCAGTGCATCCATGTGGACATGTACATACATGTCAGAAGAACCCTAAATAGAGTGCTTACAAGGCAGAATGCAACCACTCAAAGAAGATTTCGTGGTTGAGGAAATAAAGACTTTAGAATATGCCCAAACATTAGTGTATAGAAGAGACAGTAATGGCTCCAGAGAATGGTCTTTACACTTTCCTAAACTATTTCCAAAAGCAGAGGCACATGCAAGCTCAGAACCTAGCACTTCTCCCCTGACTGCAAGACATAAAGTCCTTCAGAAAATAAGAGCTGTGCTGGACCTTCAGGCCAAGATTATCAAAGCTGCTTTGGAAGTCTGTACACCCAAGGGAATAAAATATTAAATGCATTCAGAATCTTTCTGAGCATTCTCTGTTAAGTGTTCAGGCTAAAACTTTAAATGAGCAAAGACATATCTAGTGCCTTCAGGGCACTGCCAAGGCCTGATCCCACAGAGATTTGCAATTTTGATCTTAATAGTTATAATGCATGTTAAATTTCAGGGGGTCTTTTTTTTTTCCTATGGAAATGCCATCACAATTCTTGATGGTCATCACATTATCACAGAATAGTAGTGGTTGGAAGAGAGCTCAGAGGATCATGTAGTCCAACTCCTCTGCTAGATCAATGTCACCTGGAGAAGATCACAGAAATACATCAATGTGGGTTTTGGATTTCTACAGAATGGGCGATACCACAACTTCTGTAGGCTGCCTGTTGCAGTGTTTTGTTACCCACACTGTGAAAAAAGTTTTCCTTATGTTTAGATGGAACCCCCTAACACAGAATCACATAATATCTTTGGCTGGAATATCACTTCTAAACCATGTCACTAAGCACTAGGTCCACACATCATTTAAATATTTCCCAGGGATGGTGACTCCACCACTGCCCTGGGCATGCTGTTCCAATGTTTGGTGATTCTTCCAGTGAACAAATTCTTCCAAACATGCAGCCTCCCCTGGTGCAGCTTACAGGCATTTTCTCTAGTCTTACCACTTGTGACCAGGAAGAAGAGCTTGTCCCCATTCTGGCTCCAAACTGCTTGTAGAGAGCAGTAAAATCTCTCCTCAGCCTCCTTTAGCATCTGGGCTAAACTCCAGCTTCCCTCAACCACTTTCACAGGACTTCTGCTTCAGACCCTTCATGAGTCTCATTGTCCTTCTGTGGACACACTCCATCACTTCTATAAAACAATTCTTGTAGTGAGTGGCTCAGAACTGAACACAATATTCAAGGTGCAGCCTCACCAGTGTTAATTACAGTCAGGCAATCACTTTCATACTCCCATGTGGCCGCACTATTTCTAATACAAGCCAGGATGCTGGTGGTCTTCACGGTTACCTGGGCACACTTGAATGTGACTTGTATTCAGTTAACTGTCAACTAGTACCCCCTCAGTCCTTTTCTAACCTGCACCTTTCAAACCACACATCCCCAAGTCTGTAGACTACTATGGCTGTGACCCAAGCACTTGGCCTTCTTGAACCTCATTCTTGACCCATCTTCTAGTGGTTTTGAAAAGATGTACTAGTGAGGTAGAGGCTTAGCACTGCATCTATGTCAGTTTCAACAGTTTGCCCCTTTTGCTTTGTCTTTCAAGAGTGTTTAAGTTTCAATAACACCAACCACAAGACAGGTAAACAAATGTTTTTTCCACTTGCTTGAGTTGCTGTATTCTTATAGTATGAAAAGTAGAATGTCATGATTTTGTACAACTTAAAAAATTAATACCCTTTATCTATAAATAGGTGTTAACAATAGGCTTAAACAGGTACTTTTAGCATCAGCTTGGTCTTGGAATGGGAAAGGGACAGGACAGTTGTACATAACATTAAGTGATTCATTCAGCCTGAAGCTTTTTGAGGCCCTCCAACAAGAGAATACTGTTCATTTTAAACTGGTTTACATCATAAAATACAAAAATTTCTTCTATGAGCAGAGTATTGAAATAAAACGCTAATCTACAACCTAAACAATCAAGGCAAGTCATCAGTAATATTACAACATTACCACAACATGAAAAGGCAAGAATTTTTTTCCCCACTACCTAGGGTTTCAAAGTACTGTGTATTATTAAGATTACCAGCTGCTGCGTGAGAGTTCTTTCAAAAATATACTTGGCTGGAAAAAAAAAAACGAAAAACAAATTGATGCATTTTACACGCAGAGCAGATATTTGCTGAAAATTTTTGTTAACTTCAAAGCCTACCTTCTGAGCAAGATGACAGCTTCAAGGAAAATTTTCTATCAATACCTAAGCAAATGGATAGAATGCAGCTGAGGAAATTAATTTTCCCAAAACCTATTAATTTTGTTTAAGGTTTTTACCATTATAAACACATTTTTAAAAAAATAAAAAAACAAATTAGACAATAATTTCTTAAATAAGAATGCTTCCAAATAAAGGACAAAGTATTTTTTTCTCAAAATCTGTTTTTTTAAACAAAAATATTGTATTTACTTTCCTTGCTACATAGAGTTACAAACAACTTCCATCAATACAGTTTTCATGCAAAAATATGCTTCTTTTCAGTCAAACTCATTTTCAGATGGAAAAAAAAAGCCATGCTTAAGACTGGTAGTAATAATTCATACATCTATAATGCCCTTTCAGCTGGGCTCCTGAAAACGTACAACAAATAACAAGATGAACTGTGCACAGAGACAAAAGAATTACTTCTGAGCAGAAATACTAACAAAGCCACTTTTCAGAAGCAAATGTAATCATTAATACTACAATACAGGGACAGCCCAACAATCTGTCTAGCCCAACAGTTTTTGTTGCCTTGTAAGGGAAACAAACCATGGCCACTGAAGGTGGGTGTTCTAGGGTAAAGCAAATCCTTTGCACTCCAGATGTGTTGATGCCTGTAATTTACCAGGAACCTCAGATACATAATTCATAGCAGGAGACAGGACAGTTCCCTGTCTAGCAGTATTTGCCAAGAACAGATGTCAAGAGTACATAGAGAAAATCTGAGAATAGGTCAGGCGTGTACTATATAATGTACCCATAATATTCTTCCACTGTCTGACAATGCACTATGAGGCCTGCATGAGTCAGAACTGGTACCTAATTGCTTTCCATTTCTAGCATTTCTACGTGAGGCAAAGCATTCTATGGCTTAGTTATACATTGTGCAACTTAAGTAGTAGCACTTTGTTTGTTTTCTCAGGGTGTATTACCTAACAGTTTCACTTGAAGATGCTGGATTTTGTGAAAATCATTCTGTGTGCATCCAGTTAAATTAAGATTTTACAGACCCTTGTAATAGCTAGTATTCTGTTTCTTCTCTAGCAGTCTTGATTTACTGAGTCGGTCCCTCTCTGTTGTAATGGCAACCCAACCAATTATTTTTGTTATTTTCTAGTTCTTTCATATTATCTAGTAGCCGTATCAGTCAGATGTCCCTGGAGGAACAATGATAAAGTATATATTGCTCATGCTAGAGGTGACTAAATTCTGTATTACCTCACATAACTACGTTACTACATACCAAGAAGCAAGGATGCATTTTACTAGGAGTCTCTTCTTCGACTCCCTGATTTATATTTTTCTAACGTAAATGAATGGCTTATACATAATCCCACTCTTCTTCACATCATTTCATCTTGAGTTAAAGAAATAATAAATTCAGCAGTGTTGAAAGATGTCAGAAGCACATCTCATTAATAATTCAGCCTGATCACATTCTTGTAATTTATGCTGCAAACATACCCCCTGGGGTCTTTCCCAGCTTGACCTTCTTAAACACTGTTTTTCCTTACAGCACTGATGCTTTAACTTCATAGACATCCATATAGAGCAGCTACTGTGTTTGTGAGCTATAGACTCAGAAATGCAGCATGTCACCTCTTAGGTCAGTAAAAAAAAGGCTGTGCTAATGTTAGAACCACATTTGTAGTTCATTTCTGATAGCAATATGGGTTTCCTCCTCTTGCTATAGTAATAGCGTGCTGCATAGCATTTCCAGAAGTTAGTTAATCCACTTCGTCCACTTTGTGCGCTTGCTTCAGCTTGGTCTGGACCTCATTAAATATTGTGCTCCATTCAGTTTGCAGCTGAGCTCAAGAACACTTACATAGTCTTTTCCTGTGTCTGTATGCAACAACTTTTCTCAATAACAATGTATGGGTTAGTTTACTGAAATTTCTCTACTTTTATTAAGTGCTGCCTTTTAGCAATACATTTTTTTCATAAGCTCTTTAGCATCTGTCTTATTATAGATAATAGCATTTAAACATTTTCCTAACAGCTCTTGAGCTTTAGCTTCTTCCAAACTTAGTTATGATTTCTTTCCTGCCAAACTCACATAAAACTTTAGCCTGAAATAATTAGGAGACTTAGGTAAAGACAAGGGAATGAAAAAATTATCAACATATTTGATTTCTAAAAAACTATTATTTATTTCAGCAAGTTCAAACCAAAGCCAGGTACAAGACATCTGAATTATATTTAGGGGGGATAGATTTAGAAGAACTTATGTTGATCCTGAACTTCTTAATCAATAAGATACACTATAAAAATAAAGCATAAATGTACTAGATACAGGAGAAAATACCCGAACTATCGGGTGAGTCTTCAGAATCATGCAACAGTGCTTCAAGTTTGGTGATAAGGTCACCAGATTTCCTTTGCATATTATCAGACTCTAAAGACTAAATTGATTTTAGAAATTTCACAAACTCTATAGAAGAGGTTATTGTTAAAAGCACAAATCACTGCTCATCCTCTTTCCCAATGTATTGGTTCTCAGTGCTGCTGGTAGGGTCTGCTATGAGATAAACATATTACAAGAGCTACCCTATTTTCTGCTGCTAACTGAATTAAAGGAGCCTAAAAAACTATTGAGGAATTGGATTGAAACCAAAGAATATGTCTGAACTAATACCAAAGCAGCTGCTCAGAAAGATGGGTCTCTCTCACATGCTGCATTCTTTCACTTGGCTCAGCTTGAAGATATCCATTAATTACTAAGCTTTCATGAGGTAGAAAGCAAACACCAAAATAAAATCACTTACCTTGCAGGATAACAGTTCACTCTCTGAGATTCAGAGTCATGATAGGTGACTGGTAAGTAAAGATAGCAAAGTTTTCATACAAACAACATTTGAACTACAGAAGTTAGTCCTGTGGAAGAGCATTTGCCATAAAACTACACTCATTGATTCACTTTGCATTTTTTTGCCATTCTGCTGTGACAGTAGAGGAACCACACAAATTCATGTCTTGAACTCATTCGGCATAATCTTCTTAGATGCCTTAAAAGTATGCTGAAATTCCACTGGCAGACACTCCACATAATTCCATGAACATTTCAGGACCAGAAATGGATGCAGTTTCTCAGAAAACAGAATATGTGACAAAGAAGTTTGAATCACAGAATCCTTCCATGATTATTTCCAGATTTATCTAAAAAGAAGCTGCTGCACCCATCCCCCCCCCCTCCCCCCCAAAAAAAATATTCTACAGGACTATGTAATCTAGCCTTGATATTCAACTGTTTGGTAGTGGTGTTCTTTTAACAGAAGGAAGAAAATATGACCAAACTAAAGATGACTGCAATTGCAGTGACTACCACAGGGAATAATTTGCATATAATTTTATGTAGAAAATTATGTCAGAAAATTTTATAAACTTATACCCAGACACCAAATCACATGCATAGTTACTGTTTTCAGGATCCTTTAATAAGGATTACATGCTACTTTGCACTAGTGAGACCACATCTGGAGTGTTGTGTCCAGTTCTGGGCCCCTCAGTTCAAGAAGGACACAGAGCTGCTGGAGTGTAGAGCAACAAAGATGATGAAGGAAGTAGAACACCTCCCTTATGAGAAAAGGCTGAGGGAGCTGGGTCTCTTCAGGTTGCAGAGGAGGAGGCTGAGGAGTGACCTCATTAATGTCTATAAATATGTGAGGGGTGGGTGACAGGAGGATGAAGCCAGGCTCTTCTCAAGGTCATCCAGTGATAGGAGAAGGGGCAATGGGTGCAAGCTGGAACACAGGAGGTTTCATATAAATATCAGAAGAAACTCCTTCACAGTGAGGGCAATGGAGCATTAGAACAGGCGGCCCAGGGGGGTTGTGGAGTCTCCTTCTCTGGAGATGTTCAAGACCCTCCTGGATGTGTTCCTGTGCAACTAGGCCTAGGTGATCCTGCTGTGGTGGGGGGATTGGATTAGATGATCTTTCGAGTTCTCTTCCGATCCCCAACGATTCAATGATTCTATGGTACTTACACTATTAGCTCCCACTGTCAGTAAGACTCAGTCAACATGCTAACTCAAACCTCAACAGCATGCTTTGACAACTTTGAAAAAACTTTTTTCATATAATTAAAGAAGCACTGAATGGTTTGGTTGGAAAGGACCTTTAAATACCAGCTAGAGCAACCCCCCTGCATTAAGCAGACATCCTTACCTACATCAGGTTGCTCAGAGCCCTAACCAACCTGAACTTTAAATGTTTCCAGGAATGGGCCTTCTACCACTTCTCTAGGTAAAGTGTTCCAGTCTTTCACCACTCTCACAGTAAAAAAAATTCTTTTTATATCCTGTCTGAACCTCCTTTTAGTTTAAAATCATCACCCTTTGTCCAGTCATAATAGACTCTGCAGAAAAACTTGTCCCCATCTTTCTTTTAAACCACAATAAGGTCTCCTGAGAACCTTCTCAAGATTGATCAACTTTTTCAGCCTGTCTTCGTAACAACATAGTTGTCTGTTTGCACTGCAGGCACACACTGCCAGCTGTTGTTCAGCTTTTTATCTACCACAACCAAATCCACAGGATTGTTCTCAAATCCATCATTCCCAAGCTTGTATTAATACCAGGGATTGCCCTGGCCCAGATGGACCTTGCACTTGTCTTTGTTGAACCTCATGAGGTTCACATCGGCCCACTTCTTGAGCCATGTGAAAGTCATTTGGGTGGCACCCTCTCTCTTAGTCTAATGCTTTTAAAAGCCCTTTGACAATATTCACCAATTGACTTTACTAAGATGCTAATGGTCCAAAGTAATAGAGATACAGGGAAGGTCTGAAAAGAAATCACTTATGAATTGCAAGTGAAAAACTAACTCAAGTTGGGAAAAAAAGCAAGAAGACATTTCATTCACCCCACATATAAACCTCACAGAAAAACCTCACATATGAAGACACACACACAAGACATATGAAGATTAATCACAGTGTTCTTACATAGCTGAGACAGAACTTCTATGTTCAAACATGTTTTCCCTAAGAAGGGAAAAGACACTTCCAACAACTGCTGCTTCTGTGGCAACATGATGTCCACTAAGTCCATACACATGTCCCTCTGTGCCAGCAGGCATTTTAAAGTCTAGTTCTATGTTCCATGTGCTTCCATGCCAGTCCTCCATTTCCCAAATGAAGTTTCCTACAGTCACAAGCAAGGGGAGAAGTTTCTCCATTTCAAAAACCATGAAAATCAGATGAAACCTTCTTTCTGCTGATCTCTGATGTTCCACACTGTCTCAAGACACACCATGATACTAGGGAAAAATGGCTGTGGCATCTCCCTCAGTGCCATGAGACAGATGTGAAGATGGAGTTGAAAGAGAAGAGGAAGGGGCCAGAAATCCAAAACTGAGACACCAAATCCCTTCTGCTTGCCAAAATCCCCTTCCACTATGTTGTTAATGGGTCTAGATAGTAAATGCAAGGTCTATTTTGAGTGAATACTTTCATTAATTTATAAGGTGAATCCTCATTTCTAAGGTCTAAAGTCTTAGAAAGAGTAGCAACAGTTAAGCGGCATTTGACAATGAGAATCAAGAATGTGTTGTAAACTGTAATTTGCATTTATTCTGATAAAACCACCCTGTTAAGCAGTCAAATGCCTCTATAAAATGTGTGAAAATGTGCAGCAACAAACAGAGAAAGCAATACAAGTACTGATAGAAGAAATACATTTGAAAACAAAACAAACCCCAAACAACAAAAAATTGCTGCTACCAGGTTTGATAGACTATGTGTGCATCTTTCCAACAACTTCTGTGAAGGAGGAACATAATAGGTTACTAATTGAGGAGGAACAGAATTGTCCAGATTGGATGAATGGAGATCAGTGATGCCTGCAAAAAAGCTAGGGAGGGACTTTTTACATCAGCTTGTAATGGTAGGACAAGGGGTAATTGCTTTAAACTGAAAGAGTGTAAATTTAGATTAGATGTAAAGAGGACATTCTTCACTGTGAGAGTGATGAAACACTGGAGAACATTTCTAATAGAAGTCATGGATGCTCCATCACTGGATGTGTTCAAGGTCAGGTTGAATGGGGATTCAAGCAACCTAGTTTAGTAGGAGGTGTGCTTGACCATGGCAGGGAGCCTGAAGCTAGATCTTTAAAAGTCCCTTACAACACAAAGCATTCTAAGATTCTGTGGTGTTCATCAGGGATCTCTACTGTGTATTGGGACCAGTGATGTTTATCAGACAGGATGTCACTGTTACGCAACATAATTCCATACCACAATCCAATTCAGTGGGATCTAATCCTTCAAAAAGGATATCCAGAAGTTTTAAATACCACAAACTCACAACTTTTATTGGTTTTGATGAATAACTACTTGATCATTAACTAGTTTGCAGCTTCAACTTTGTCCGTTAATCCGTTACCAACTTAAAAGAAACTTGAGACGCCCTGCAAGTTGAATACTCCAAGCATTCATAATTATTGTACACTGAGTTTCAGTATGAAATATCAGAAACATGACTGCTGTTTTGTCATCAGAAGCTAGGTGGGATCCCCACCACCAGGATAGCAAGAGTCAAGATAACGTTGGGGGTGCTTAGTTTTTTCTCCCC
This sequence comes from Upupa epops, assembly GCA_013397515.1. NCBI lineage: Eukaryota > Metazoa > Chordata > Aves > Bucerotiformes > Upupidae > Upupa > Upupa epops. Next base: position 85,048 of record VZRI01008347.1, read on the forward strand.
TGTATTGAAGAAAAGATTCATTCAAGCTTCTAAGCTTCTTGCCTTTCTTTGGGCATGCTCCAGCACCTCAATGTATTTCTTGTAATGAGGGACCCAAAAATAAAACAGTATTTAAGGTGCAGACTCGCCAGGGCTGAATACAGGTTTGGGGTTTTTTTGCTGAATACAGTGCTGGACCCAGTTTTTGACACAAGCCAAACTGACATTGGCCACCTTGCTGGCTCATGTTGAGCTGGCAACTGACCAATACCTTCACATCATTTTCCACCAGGCAGCTTTCCAGGCCACTCTACCACAGTCCTGTAACATTGCATGGGATTGTTGTCACTCAGGTGCAGGACCCAGCACTTAGGCTTGTTGAAGTTCATACCATTGGCCTTTTGGAAGGACTTAGAAAGAAAAGGAAGGTTTACCACCTTTGGAAGAAGGGCCAGGCAGCTCAGGATGAGTACAGAGATCTCGTCAGGTTATACAGAGAGAAAATTAGGAAGATAAAAGCCCAGCTGTACCTCCACTTGGCCAGTGACATGAAGAACAACCAATAAGAAAGTTTCTACAGGTCCATCAACAATAAAAAGAGAATGAGTGGGAATCTCCATCCCTTGCTGGATGTGGGGGTGAACACTGCAACCAAGGATGAGGAAAAGGCTGAGATAGTTAATGCTGTCTTTGCCTCTGTCTTTTATGGACAGACCAGATACTCGCCAAGTGCTCAGCTTCCTGAGTTTGAAGATAAGGATGGAGAGGAAAACAACCCTCCCATAATCCAGGGGTGTGTAGGTAATGACTGTTTCTGCACCTAGACATTCATGAATCTGTGGGGCTGGATGAGATTCACACCAAACTACTCAGGCAGCTGGCGGGAGAGCTCACTAGGCCTCTCACTGTCATCATCAATAATCAACAGGGGAGCTCCCAGATGACTAGAAGGTGGCTGATCTACAAGAAGGGCTGGAAGGAGGATCCAGGGAACAACGAGCCTGTCAGCCTGACCACAGTACCAGGAAAGGTCATGGAGAGGATCATCTTGAGTAAGCTGTCACAGCAAATGCAGGTCAACCAAGGGATTGGGAAGCCAGCATGGGTTTATGAACGGGAGATCTTGCTTAACCAACTGATCACTTTCTATGACCATGTGACTCACCTTTAGGATGGGGGGAAGGCTGTGAACATTGTCTACCTGGACTTTGGTAAGTCCTTTGACACTGTATCCCACAGGATTCTCCTAGAGAAGATGGCAAATCATGGCATAGATGACTGTACTCTTCACTGGGTAAAAAACTGCCTGGCCATTCCCAGAGAGTGGTGATTCATGGGGTGAAATCTAGTTGGCAGCTGGTCACCAGTGGTGTCCCTCAGGGTTTGGTTTTGAGGCCAGTCTTGTTTAATATCTTTACAGATGACCTGAAGTTGGGGATTGAGAAAACCCTCAGTTCCTCAGAACCATTGGTTTGCAGATGACACCAAGTTGTATGGCAGAGTTGATATTCTCAAGGGCAGGAAGGCTGTACAGAGGGACTTGGACAGGTTGGATCAATGGGTGAAGGCCAATTAAATGAGGTAAAGTAAGGCCAAGTCCTGGGCCTGGATTTTGGTCGCAACAACCCCAGGCAATGCTACAGGCTCAGGGATGTCTGGCTCAAAAGCTGCGTAGCAGAAAAGGACCTGGCCTGCTGGTAGACAGCCAGCTTAATATCAACCAGCAGTGTGCTCAGGTGGCCATAAAGACCAGCATGATCCTGGCTTGTGTCAGGAA
>VZRI01008348.1:0-22715 GCA_013397515.1 Upupa epops
CCCTGATTTGGGCTCCAGGTAGATTCCCTGTGATGAGCGTAAACTCTGCATATTGGGCCCTTCAGGAAGGAGTCTCCAATGAACAGAATCCTTCTTTATGGAAGAGGTTGTCATATTTCTAGAAGGCCTATCTGATTGTGGTAAGACCTCTGGAATAGGTTGCCCATCATCCGTATCCCTGTTAGACTGACTGCCTTCCAGGAGGGGCTCATATCTATTTCTCAGAGGCACCTGGGGAGGCAAGACAGGCCAGGGGTGGCTGACAGCTTGCCTTCTGCCAGAGCCATCAACTTGCCTCCACTCACCTCTTTTACTTAGGCTGCTGTCTTTCATCTGAGAGGGCAGGATACAGGGGTTCCTTGACTCTGAGTGTTATTTGGCCATTGCCCAGAGCACAGAGGCTGGATCCACCAGTCTATCTCCACTTCAGCCTCCCTAATGCTTGTGAGCCTTTCTACTTCACCTTGAAGCCTTACAACCTCGTCTTGCAGCTGTGCCATTTGGTTAAGCAGATCATCTACCTGCTCACACCACACAGTCACCTCAGAGCTACCCCCTGAGACCAGTGAGAGGCTGTGGCATTCCCTGCAGCCTGTTACCTGCACAGCCACATCCTTCTATCTCTGTCTGGGTTCCTGCATCCATTTTGACTGGTGAAAGGAGCATGGTCTTCTGCCTGGTAGAGACCATTTTGGAGACTACCTGTCAGTGAGCTCTCTGGTCTGGCTGGGCTTTTTTTTTTTTCTTGTTTTTTTTCATGCACCAACAAGTGAGACAGCTGCCTCATTGTTTGCAGTCTGAGTGCCACTTCTGGCTTCATCACGTTTAAGTCTGCCCCGGTTCCTCATCAACGCCACCAGCCACGTCCCCTCTCAGCTTCACCTGCAAGAGATGCCAATTCCTGTCAGATGTCTCCTTCCTCCCATGGGCTTCCCTGAATCAGGGAACCCTCCCATCTACCTCAGAACCCTCAAAAAAGAAAGAAAAAGTAGTGCTCCAGCCACAGAGTTTACTGGTCCCAGCTGCACTCCCTCACTGTTCGTGGTCTGAGTGCCACTTCTGGCTTCACCACCTCAAACATCAGATAAAGAGCAGAAGAGGAATTGCTGGTTTATATTTGTTGTGAACAATCTGGCTGAAAAAAAAACCAGCAAGTGAGTTACCCATAAAGCAGAGCCTGATTTTGACCAGTTCTCTGCAAAAAGTCAGGAGCTGTCATTTCCTTTCTGAAGCTGGATGGATGCACTCATGGAGGTTTTTCTGTGGCTGTAGAAATTGTTCTAACAAAACACTCACACATGAAATCCTGCCATGGAGATTCACTGGTGCCTGCAAAACTTAATTGCAGGAACACTTGTTAGTCATGGATTGCCAGCCAGTGGCATCCCCTGTGATCCATGTAACGCACATTGTCACATCCTTTTACATTTGTGCCTACAACCTTTCATTTCCCCTTTATTTTTCCTTTGTGAGAACTATGTGATCTTAATTTAAGACTCATCAGCTATGGAAAATTAAACTCAGCCATTTGGTAACTGTTCAGAACATTAATTTTCCTCACTTTAAAATCTGTCCAGTTGCTTGGGAATCTGGCATAATCTAGATGTCAGATGTTAGGTTTACTTGGTTGGTTTTAGGTTGGACTGGATGATCTTTTCCAGCCTTATCGTTACTGTGATACTATGAAAACCCATAGAGATGCATTTGTGACAGAAGGTAACCAGCTGAAAGCTGTGATAGTACTTGCACAGTAGAGGGTTTTTTCCAAAATGTTTTCTCTCCTTTAATTATTTACCTCATAAAGAAACCAGTTCAATAACCTAATTCTGCCTTCAAGGCTACAGCCTGCTGGGATTTACAATTACAAGGGGTTTATGCATTGTTTGACTTATTGATGTTATTGACGTCCACCAAACAACACCAGCAACCTTTGTGTGAGGAGCACAGCCTCTAACCCTTCAGCAACTGCATTCATCTGTGAAAACATGAAGTTTAGCGACCTTCCCTTAATGAGGTGGGGATTTAGCCAACCAAGACAAGTGCACAGAGCTTGTTGCTACGACCCTAGCACGGGTGGTCACAGTCTACTCCCAATATGACACTGTTGAACAAAACCCCACTGTCTCCGTTGAATCACAAAAAAGCAGGGGCTGAAATCACTGTAGCACTGTGTGTCCATTACACGCTAGAGCACAGTCCACAGGCAATGTTGTGAACTGTGACAGAGAAAGACTCCTTTCAGTAAGACCAGCAACCTGCTGCAAGCCCACCACCCCACAGATGTATCGCACTGAGGACTAAGATGAATAGGTGCCTGGTAAAGGCATGTCTTCTGCTATGAAGACAGGCTGAGAGCTGGGGTTATGTAGCTTAGAGAAGGGAAGGCCTCTGGATTTACCTAATAGCAGCCTTCCAGTACTTGAAGCAGGCCTACAGAAAAGCTGTAGAAGGGCTTTTCACTAGGGCCTTTAGTGACAGGAAAAGGGGCAATGGCCTGAAACTGAAGGAGGGTAGATTTAGATTGGATATTAGGAAGGAGTTCACCATGAAGAAGGTCAAGTATGGGAACAGGTAGCCCAGGGTGGTTTTGGATGATACTTCCCTGGAAGTGGTCAAGGCTGGGCTGGATGGGGCTCTGGGCAACCCAGTCCAGTGAGAGGCATCCCTGCTTATGGCAGGGAGTTGGAACTAGATGATCTTCAAGGTCCCTTCCAGCCCAAACCATTCTACAATTTTTAGCCAGACCAGTAAGACAGTCCCAACCAAAAGCCAAGCAAGCCAAGCAAGATCTTTAAGCCAAGCAAATGGAAACAGAAAATTCTGCAGGACACACTAAGACCTGGGCTGCACTGCTGCAGATGGCTGTCAAATGGTGCAGCCTGTTTCAGTGTGGTCAGCTAATGCAACACATATGCTGGTGAGTAGCCTGGGACCAAAGCAGAAGACTCTCTGGAGCAGCCTCTCCTCATTGTGGCTGGCAGGCAGTGAAGGGCAGGATATTTGAAAGGGGAATCTAAGAAATGAGCACCCTATTACAAACTCAGAGAGCCTCCATCATCCTATGTGGATCAGACAAGGGACCAGCACTAGGAGAGTCCCCCAGCAGTTCCCCATACAGAGACAGGATGGAGCAAAAGGGAGCACCCCATGCCTTCAAACGTTTTGGATTGTGACCCAGATCTTCAGCAACAGAGGGTCTTGGTGGCCCTAGCTGCACTGGGGCCTGGTATAACCTTTCTGTTTCTGGGGTCAGATGGAGCATTGAGCCTGAGCACAAGAGGAGCACTGAGGAGCTGGGCTCTAACTCTGCCTCTGAAACCAGCCCCTTTGCTCAGCAAAAGTGTGTGATGACTCCTCTTAACCCCCACCAAAGAGGAGCTGCCTGAAACCTCTCACCACAGAGTTAACAGTCCCAATCTTCACAGGCACCTCTGTCTCATTTCCATGAAAACCTCTGCATCAGGATTAAGCCAATGTGAAATCAGACTGGGCAGTGAATCACACTCTGAGTACCCAAAACATTCTTAAAGTTATAACTGCTGCTTATTTCCACAGATGAAACAGTTATTTGTGACTTCACTTACACTTGGGTAACAGCCCTGAGACAATACGCACTCCATCAAGAGAACTGCCCTGGTGAGATCTCACCTGGAGTCCTGCATCCAGTTCTGGACAGTACAGCACAAGGACAAAGAATTGTTCGAATGTGTCCAGAGGAGGCCACAAAAGTGCTCAGAGGGCTGGAGCACCTTTCTTACAAAGACAGGCTGAGAGAGTTGGGGTTGTTCAGCCTGAAGAGAAGGCTCTGGAGAGACATTATAGTGACCTCCCAATACCTGAAAAGGCTGTCAGAAGGAAGAGCTGTTCACAAGGGCATGGAATGATAGGACGACGGATCATGGTTTCAAGTTGGAAAAGGGTAGATTTAGGTTGGACATGAGGAAAAAGTTCTTTAATCTGACGGTGGTGGATCCCTGGAACAGGTTGCCTAGATGGGTGGTAGAAGCCTCATGTCTGGACCCATTCCAGGTCAGGCTTGCTGGAGCTCTGGGCAACCTAGTCTAGTGAGTGATGTCCCTGCTTGTTGTAGGAGGTTTGGAGTAGATGATCTTTGAAGGTCCCTTCCAATCCAAGACATTCTAGGATTCAATGTGAATAACTTCAAGGATGCTGGAGACTCTTTGTCCAGTTTCAGATCTTTTACCTTGTCCCATCACATACCTGTAAGCGTTGTAGAGATTTCTCTTTTCGTTCATACTCTGACACCGTCCCTCAACTGAACAGGGCAGCGTGAAGTTCCTGGCAGGAAATTCCATGAAGCAGTCGCTGTTAGTGGTGCAGGAGGTCTCCTCAATGCTGGCATCGTCCAGATCCGTCACTTTCAGCTCCCCATCCACGATCACAAACTGCCGAGGGCGAAAATCCAGTAATGTCACAGAGCCAAGAGGGGAATGAGCCAGATAATGCAGAAGCCGAACCAAACTGAGACATATCTGAAAGGTAAAAATGTAGGTACCTCTTGTTATTTTCTGAGTACAAGGTATATAAAGGATCCCACTTTAGCTGATAATATATATTAATAAATATATGACTTAATATAAACTTCTAACTGATTCTCCAAATTGAATCTCCCAGCTAAGGTATTTTTCACAGCATTAGGCTGTTTACAAGTCTGAAGAACATGTCTCACGAGGAGAGGCTGAGGGAGCTGGGGGCTGTTCAGCCTGGAGAAGAGGAGACTGAGGGGAGACCTCCTTGCTCTCTACAACTACTTGAAGGGACATTGTAACAAGGAGGGCACTGGCCTCTTATCCCTAGTGACTACCAATAGGACAAGAGGAAATGGGTTCAGGTTGCAACAGGGGAGGTTCAGATTGGATATTAGGAAAAACTGCTTCACAGAAAGAGTGGTGAAGCCTTGGAACAGGCTGGCCAGGGAGGGGGTGGAGGCACCGACCCTGAGGGTGCAAGCAACAGGCAGATAGGGTGTTTCAGTAGATGTCTATTCGTTAGGGGCTGTAGGGCAAATGGTTGCAATTGATGATCTTGAGGGTCTTTTCCAGCCTTGATGATTCTGTGATTAACATACTTCATTGTAAAACCCTTAGAGACCTGACATAAAAATAAGCTGATAACAAAGCTTTCCCATACTTCCTTCTTAAGGAAGGGCTCATTGTTACTATTTTTACTTCTAACAGAATAAAAGCATTACCTTTTAATAACACATTAACTTTTAATGACACATTACACATTGGCCTTGACCATGCAGCCCAATTCTACTCTTTTACAGACTCCGAGTCTGCAGGTTTTGGCTGGACTGCCTTGTGCCCATGCCTGGAGCTCCAGCTGCAGACAGTGTCTGTATTGCTTCCTCCCCAGCCCTGCCTTTTGTCTGCTTTTATAATGTTTTTCTACTGGTTCCATCTATGTTTGCCTTTGTCAAGGGCAGAAGAAAGCAAACTCCCCAAAAGAGTTGCTCCATAGCTTCTCTCTTACTCTTCATTGCGCCCCAGGGTAAGAGTGGACCTCATGTAGGACTTTGAAGTTGGGGTAGGAGCTCTGTGCTGATGCTACTCTTTTTCAGTTGTAGATCAGAAATCTATTACCAGACACCAAACCTGACAGATATTGAGCTCAGCCCTCTTCCCAAAGTCATGCTTCCAATTCAGGCATTTCTTCAGAAGCCACTACATAACATACTAATGTAAATGTAGCAGTAATATGAACACAGTTAAATACTGACGTTTTTATTCTGTGCATTAAATTAATAACAGGTTTTGCTCAGTCTAGGGAGCTTTTTATTGTTTATATTTTTTTTCTGTTAAAATACTCTGTTAAGGCCATGTGCATTGAGGTAGCGAAATCCAAATTCAATCTGAAAGCACAAATATCCTACTCAGGGGAACAGCTAAATGTGTCCTTGCTAGGACAGCTGAGTGTGTCTGAAGTTATCCCTCACAGACTCTTTGCCTGTGGGACATAAGGCTATCTTATACTTCCATAATTATTTCTCTGCTTTACCAGACACAAACATTTTTATACAGGATCCCTCAGCTCACATGGAGATGCCTGAAGCTTTGGATGAACATGGACCTGGTTACGGGACACCAGACTTGACCAGTGATAGCCAGTGAAACCACAATACAGTTTTCGTAAAACATTGGTTGTCATCTGAAATTGTTTTCTTTTTTCATACACCAAAAAGCCCCTCCTCCTGCACCAGGAACCTCTGTGACAAACCCTGATGGGCTGCCACCCTGTGTACCTGCTGCCCAGCTGAGACTGCAAATGTACCCAAAGAATAAGCTCTAAGCACACACATGAAGCCTTTGCTCTTCCTCACACTCCTCTGCTGAGCACAGAGGTGCTGATCTGGGAAGCAAGTTTACAGTGAAACACGCAACACAAGAACATCATGATTTGTAGGAACAAGGCCAGATACTTACGCAGCCATTCCCAAGACTCAACCACAAACAGAACAACATGATTTTACTTCCTTCTCTGTCTAGTTGTCTCCTAAATAGGCAATCAAGCATGAAATTATACAAGACTTCACCACAGCAGTCACAGGAACATTTTGTCTCTGGTTCCAGAAATATTTCATCTAATTCTACCTCTGTGAACCAGCTTAGCACCTTCACCTAATTCTCCATCATCTTCCTCTGCAGTTGCTCACAAAGAAATAGCCACACTGGAAGGAAATTTCCCTTGTCTGTGACCCACAATTTAACACATCTCTTAGTCATTTGCTTTGTACATCAGCGCCATCACAGTCTGTTACTTGCGTTCTGTGGGTGAGATGATATGATGACAGGTCCAGTGTTCTCAGATACACTGACGAGCACCTCCACCACTGACTAAGTCTGCACTTAAAAGGGAGTTGAACTTGAGTGCAGGGAACCCAGTTGCTTCATCTCTATTAGCAAAACAAACTCCACCACGGAGCACTCCTGGGAAGAAACTTAATCACTTGCACACACTTGCTAGCACAGTCTCTAACCTTGGTCTAACTGGGCACAAGGCTGTTCTCCTACACTATCCCCCAAACATGATCCTGAAGAGAGATCATTCCAAAGAAATGACCATTTCGAAAGAAAATGCTCAAAGGGCTGGAGTACCTCTCTTATGAGGACAGGCTGAGAGAGTTGGGGCTGTTCAGCCTGAAGACTGTGGGAGGAACTTCCAATCCCTGAAAGGGGCCTATCAGAAAGCAGGAAAGACTGGCATCTTCCCCAGGATGAGTGGATCGTGGTTTTAAACTGGAAAAGGGCAGATTTAGGCTGGACATTAGGAAAAAGTTATTTAATGAGGGTGGTGGAACAAGTGGCCCAGGGAGGTAACTGAGGCCCCATCCCTGGAGCCATTCAAGGTCAGGCTTGATGGAGCTCTGGGCAATCTTTTCTAGGGAGTGATGCCCCTACTTGTTGTAGTGGGGTTGGACTAGATGACCTTTGAGATCCCTTCCAACCCTATGATTCCATGATTTCCAAGCAGCATCCTTTGTGCAACCCCAAGAATTCCACAGTTCAACCATGGGCTGCATCTTGCTGGGTCATCTCTGAGGTCACTCAGGCATACTTTTAATTTCCCAGGGGGGACGTAGCCAGGCAATCCAAAGTGTTTTAGATGAATACTGCTGCTGCCTTGCAAGATTGGGGGTGTGTGTGTGTGTGGTGTGTATTAACCTCAGCAGCGGAAACATCCTAGCAAGGCAACACTGTCTTGATCAAAGCATCACTGCAGTCTGGCTTCATTTTGGACAAATTAAGCGTGACCTTCATGCTCCTGGTAAGCTGCCAGTGTGGTGGACAACCTGGCTTTGAGATTTGTGCACACTTATTTTACTCTTTCCCCTCTAAAAGATGAACAGAGCAAGAATGAGTAGAAAACAATCCTACAACTCAGCCTATGAGAAGGAACAGGAGAGAAACGTAACATTGTATTGTGGAAATCCTAGAGGCAGAGCTCATGCCAAAACTCCCCGGCCTCAAGCTTTAACAAGTAAGAAATGTTTGTAGACATTGTATAAGGATGTAACCATACAATCAGATAACATCAACAGACAAAACAACACAGTACCTTAAGCACACAGAAAGGGAGTGATAAATGCTGCTTCTGAACCAAGATGTCATCCCATTCAAAGTAAAGGTGAATTGTGCTGCATAGAACATAAACCCTGCTTCAGCCTGGGGACTGGTTTGTGTTCATTGTGCTCTTAAAAGTCCTTTTAAAACTGTTGCTACTCACTCGAAATCTGTCCTCCCAGGAGGTCTGCAAAAGCTGGATCATCTCTAAAGGAGAGCCCAGTTCAGTGATGGTCGTCAGGGTGTCTGGAATGTCATTGCTGTCCTGGTAGCAGTAGCCATAGAGCTAGAAAAATAAAATCACAACCAGGCACTATCAGTGTAAAATATCTCAGCATGCTGATACATTTCTTTGTGGATGAGGTGCAAAGTAAACATTTCTCATAAGGTTCGTAGAATGTTAGGGATTGGAAAGGACCTCGAAAGATCTACATGTTGAGCTTTGCATGTTGTATTGCCTTAAAGTCATCCCCAATAGCTTTTGTGTGCTCTCATTTGAGCAGTGCTCCCTTGAAATTCTCAAATTAACTAGAAGAATCTCTTTCGGGCATCACCATGCCAGTTAAGTTCCCTGCAAACCACCCCTCTTACTCCAGTAAATGCTGTATCAGGTTTGTGTGGCAAGAGTTTGGTAGAAGGGGGGGGGTACAGATCTGCTAGAAGCTTCCCTCGTGTCTCATATAGCCAAGGCCAGACCCACTCAATGATACCTCTGGGATAATGAATTATGAAAGGATATAACACAACTGAGCAATTGCAACCAGAGACAGACATGAGAATATGTGAGAGAAAGAGCCCTGCAGATACCAAACTCAGTGGAGAGAAGAGGTGCCCCAGCTATTGGAGCAGACATTCCCTTGCAGCCCATGATGAAGACTATGGTGAGGCACACTGTTCCCATGAGAGCCCACAGTAGAGCAGATTCACCTGCAGCCCCTGGAGGAGCCCACACTGGAGCAGGCAGATGTGCCCGAAAAATCCTGTGACCCCATTAGAACCCCATGCTGGAGCAGGCTCCTGGCAGCACCTGTGGATCCACGGACTACATTGAAATGGGTCTGCTGGCAGGACTTGTACCCTCCAAAGGACCCATGCTGGACCAGTTTATGAAGAAGTGCAGCCCATGGGAAGGACTCATGCTGGAGAAGTTCATGGACAACTGTCTTCCCTGGGATGAACTCCACACTGGGGCAGGGAAAGAGTATGAGGAGTGTTCCCCTGAGGAGGAAGGAGAAGCAGAGACACCTGACCATGATCTCCACACCCCATCCTCCTGCACTGCTAAGGTCAAGAGGTAATCAATATGGGGAGTGAAGTCAAGCCTGGGAAGAAGGGAGGCTTAGGTAAGGTATTTTATGATTCATTTTTATTTCTTATTATCCTACCTGCTTGGACTGATAATAAATTAAATTAACTTTTCCCCAAGGCAAGTCAGTTTTGCCTATGACAGTAATTGGCAAATGACCCTTCTCGGTCCTGGTCTCGACCCATGAGGCTCTTGTTATATTTTTTCTCCCAATTCTGATGAGGAGGGGAGTGATAGAGCAGCTTTGGTAGGCACCCGACATCCAGCAAGGGTCAACCCATATCCATGAGTGAAGACACAGAATTCTATCTAAAGAAAATTAATTTAGCCTGTGACATACCCGATTAAATAAGACTGATTTTCTGCTTCAAAGACATCTCAAAACAGCTTTAAATGGCATTTCCCATAGGATGACTATTTGTGTGTTGAGTGACAGTGTGTATTTCAAAGCCACAGTAGCTTGAAAAGCAATCGAAATGCCAAAACCTATCTTTTCCCAGACAGAAATTGCCTCTCACTATACTTTATGGACTTTTGTTTGTGGTATCATTACAGAAAGGCAAATACTCTAAAATATAATCTGCCAGTAGCTTGTTCAGTTCAATTTAAAAGCATTTCAATAACAATTTCAGCTGTGCCCCAGCTCCTTCTTGTGTTTGGTTTCCAAGGACATTTGGATGATTAATTTTCACTTGCACAAGAAGAATATTTAAGGACTGTGGAGAAGACATGTCTTGCTTTATATGGAGTGTGACAGGGCTGGGGGACAGGCTTTTACAAACTCCCTGCCAAGCCCTGGCAGAGAGGCAGTTAAATGAGCCTGATAAGGATCTGATTGCAACTTTCCAGCCAGAACAACAGGCACATGAAATAAAACTAAATGCCCCCAGTCAAATGAACCCTACAGTAAAAGGGGCTGTGAGGAAAAGCAGCATTAAAAAACACCCCACTGCTATTCCTCTATTGCCTCACCATGAGAAATTTAACTTTTCAAACGTCTTCTAGTTTTAACAAGCTCGGGAAAAGTGATGGGTGTCTTCTCCAAGCTGAGGGGACTTGGATGTGACTGCAGAAGCAGCCAGGCTCATGCAGACCAGAACTGAGACCAACCCTAATTCACCGGGCGAGAAGAAAGCGGGACCAAATCGAGTGTCATCACCGGATGGAGTGGGGTGAGGCTGATCTGAGTATTTGGCTCGTTCTTACAGCTTGGAACCCTCCCAGCCACAAAAGCAAAGACCATGCTAAAGTCAGCAAATAGGGGATTTGTTAGGAACTGCTCTGCTCACTCCGGCTGTAACTGTCTACATTTAAAGGAAACAAGGGTGCCAAAAAAAAAGTAAAAGAAGTAAACAATTTTTCTTTTTTGGTGTAAAAATGGCACCATGTTTCAAAACAGCTGCTTAAACACAGCCCTTAACCTAAACACAAAAAAGGGTGAGAAGATTTTGTTTTAAAACATGCCGAAAAGCTTTTGGCATCGACATACCACAGAGAATTTGTGATTGATGCCTATACGAGCATTTGGAGAAAGGCACCTTTCTTTCTCTCTACTGCTACAGCCACTACAAAGATCTCAACAGCAGTAATTTCTTCATCTAGAGCTGCTCATGCCAGACTTGGACTTGTTCCTTATCATCTGAGACACCATTTTTGTGCAGCTTATTGCCAGAAGTTAAATCTCTATGCGCTGCAAACTCTTGTAGAGGTTCACATCAGCACAGCTCCTGTGGCTTAAGCCTACTGAACTAATAAACTGAAATTAAAGTATCTCCTACAAGGTCTATCTTTTCTCAGAGACAAGTTGGATTCTGCATTTTTCCACTAGAAACTTCACATCGCTCATGGATGAGGGCAGGTTTGAAAACCTGAGTGTCAGAATCTAACATCTGTTTCTGTATCATCTGCATGGTCCAGCTTTTGTCTTTAGCACAGTCCACTGGGGAGAAAGCCATAAGGGGAAAATGTCAAGCGATCCACACCGGGAAACAATGCTATCATCGAACTGCTGATTTGTGGTAACAGAATAAAACAAAATTTAAAGAAAAGTCTTCACTGGATATTCTGAGTCTTTGTGAGAACCACTCCAGGAGCAGAAATACAGAAGAAAAAAAAACAATTAGATATTCATTTGATTAGAAAAGTCTAATATGTACAAATTTGTACCTGCAAGATATTGCTAAATTAGTCTGCTTATCTATTTAAGTGCGTATGAACACACAAGTAGAAGTGAATTACAGCATGTGTTTTTGTCTATTTTATCTTCATTAATGCCAATAGGAATAATTCAGATTTCTTTTCAGAGAGCTGGAACTTTCCTCCTAGTTCTTTCGGTTTTGTATCCAATCTGTACCTTGTCAAAAGTCCTCTCTGCCCAGGCATCTACGTATTCAGACCATATTTTATTATATTAATACCCATTTAATATCTCCAGTTGTTTCAGAAGCTTAAATGACCTTGATCATGTTTTGCTTTCACATTAAGTTGCTCTTTATTCTCACAAGAGCGTTTTCTTGCCCAAGAACTGCTGAACTTAATCAATTCTACAAACTGAAACACACAGAAGTTAGTGTACGTCTACCTTTAAAAATCTGTCATCTAACCTGAGCTCTTTATTGCCTTTCCTGAAGTGAATTCTCCCCAGATGCAGAGTTATTACATAATTATATAAAGTTATAAAGGCACCGAAGTCTGAGATATAAAGGACGTATTGGGCCACATTTCTACTTTTCTAAATAAACTCCTGAAACTAAAAGCAAAAATTCCCATGTAATTACAGGGCCGTATCTGTATGTGCAATTACCATGATTACAAACCTGGCAAGACCCAACAGCCAGTTAAGCATCTCAAATGGCTGCATTCATCCTCTCCTGATCAACCACCACCCAGCACAGAGACAGTACAAAATGCAGAATATATGTATGGATGCAAAATATCCCCAGGCAGCAATCTTTAGCCTTTTGTTTAAGAAGTTGAGTTATTAAACCATAGAAACAAGTACAGAGGTACTACTAGACACACTTACTTTTTTCTTCTCTTTCTGTCCGTTCCATTTTAAGGTCAGAAACGAGACAAAATGGTTTGTATTCCCAGACAATGAAGTAAGAAACAGATAGCTGGATGCATACAGTAACAAGAAAAATAACCACATGGGGAAACTCAATATAGCTAGAAGCAAGAGATGAGCCAAAATATCTTCTCTATCTGAAATTCTATTAGGTTGGACATCACTCTCTGTGTCGCAAAGCTACGCACTGCATACATTCAAGAGTGATGGTTTTCATACGCCTTTCCAGCATGGTTCCAATTAAACAGATGGAAAGAAATAAAATCCCACATCTTTTTGCTATCTCAAGCTGCTGCATTTAAATGCCACCTCGATATATTTTTGTGTGGAATCTAATAGCAAACAGTCACAATATTGGGATGCCTTTTTGTCTGTTTAGAAAAATGTATGTCAGATACGGAATGTTGACTTGTTCTCACATTGTGAACCATAATTCGTTTTGAGTAGCCCAGTTTACCAACTCCTTCCCTTGCTGTTTGGATTTTCTCACTAATAAAGACACGGTCCATACCGGCCTTAGTGTAACCAAGAAAATCCATCTGGTTGGAAGAATTCTGAGGGACACTGGGCACACAGGGTCACCCCTGCACAAGTTATATCATTCCATAAGAGGCGAAGTCCCTTCAAACAGATAGTTCACCTCCTTTTACAACTCCTTTTTACTGCAAACTCTGCAGACAGAGGTGCCCCTTTCAGAGAAGCCGGGGTGGAGGGGGAAGGGCGAAAGCAGAAGTCAGCCCCTACACAAAAGCCGACAAGCTTACTGAATAAAAACACAAAATAAAGGAGCTTATTAAGCTGTCATCAGCAGGGTAAGGCTGTGCAAACAACGTGCCCTCCTTCATCAGCATAGGCACCCTAACCAGATTTTCAGATAAATAACTGTTGAGGCACAACCTCTGCCAAAGTGTTCCAGTTCATCTATAGAGGTTGCTGAATCAGGAACAGTAGGATAGGACCATCTGCCCCAACCAGGGCTCCACCAGCTTGACTCTGCCCTGCTGCCAAGTCATTTACTAGCCCTTAGTAGCCAGAATCTTCAGATTTTCTCTATAACCACAAAGACCTGGAAATTTATCCTTTTTCCTTTGAAGAACGTGAATTTCCATGACTGCAAGAACTTAAAGGACACTACTACCAGCTGTAATAGAAGCAACAGGCTCAACTGCATTACAGCAGAAATAATTTCTAGAAACCTAATTCTTCTTCAGTTTGGACTTGCTCAAAGTTACTACAGCAAGGCCTGACTGCTGCCCACAAATGCAATTTATGAAAATCTCCTTATGAAGAGCAACAGTGGTCCGTGCTTGCTGCAGCCTTTCTCTTCAGACATACGTGGATGGAGGGTTACTCATTCCAAACGGGTTGTGGGGGCCTGTATTTTGTAGAGATTTAGTGCCCAAAGGGAAATAAAAGGCTCCCCCCGACACCAGTAGCCATTTGATGATTCATTTGTTTGAGTTGCTTCATGCCTAACCAGAATAAGCCATTTTAGAACCTATTGCTAAGAAAGTGCACATACTATTTTTTATGCAATACGGATTTTGTCAAACCAAATCATTCAATTCACTTTTCATTCCTGGAGCACTGGGACAGTCCCTGTAAGAGCAGGAACTCCCAGCACTGCCTGATATAGCTATGATTTACCAATACATGGTTTCAGTAAGATCTACTTGCCCCTTGGGTATTAAATATTTCCCTTCATTGGAGATGTTATATCCATAAATTACACATAAGTACATACAAGCACATATATATGTATTATGACATAAACATGTGTGTTTCTATATATACTATGCACACACAGTATTTGCATCTATTTGTTTCATATATATTTTAATATATCTACTTTAAAATTATACATATGTACATACACACAGACGCCCTTACTCTGCCCAAATCAGTTACATCCATCTCTCTGAGAAAGGATGAGTTTCCACATAGCCCAAGACTTAATAAAGATTGACACAACATCAACCTTCTCACTGCAGGCTATACCCAGGCAGCACATGGGGAGTGAACTGATTTTCCTCGTTGAAATCTGGCAATGAAGCCCTGCCAAGTGCTGAGTTTCACTGGAAAAATGAGTTTCACACAGGGCAACCCCAGCACAACCACAGAGCGGCTTTCAAGAGCTGGACCAGAACTATCTGTAGACAGCTGAAAGGCAGAATTTCCTCTGGATACTGAAAGCAGCAGCAAGCAGTGATTCAAATATCAAACTCTAAACTCACAGCTCTGCCAAGGCTTTTGTTTATAACTGCATTAGTACAATTAACACTGAACTCTAGAATGTACCAGAACCTCATAGCTGGCACTGTTACTAAATACAGCAGCTCATTAATTATATTTTAAAAATGAATGTATTATTTAGAAACACAAAGGTATGTATATCTAACCTTATCTGTTGGCACATCCACTGGTATCTCCACGTTTCATATCTAAGTGTGTGTATACATATGCATAGATACCTGCTGCTCTGACAAACATTATGTTTGCTATAATCTTATGATTTAGTAATGTTATCGCCCTCTTACTCTCCCTGCTTTCCCTACTCTCTGAAGTGGAAAAGTCTTCTCCTAAAAAAAAGCATTTACAGCACTTCAAATTTGCATTACACTACACCAACTCAAGGCTCAAGCCAGCAAATATTTAGTCACACAAGCAGCTTAAGATTGTAAACCCTCCCCATGAAGTAATATGGATCCCTGTATGACCATGATTTCAAAGGAAACTGCCTGATATCACTGGAGGTGTACATAGGCATATGAGGAGCTCCCATGACCTCAAACCACATTATACAGCTATGAAATAGTCCCTGTGCATTGCACATTGACTTGGACTCATTGGACTTGTCTACAAAATTCTTCTTTCTTGGGTATCTGAGCCGCATCACTGTGTACTTTACCATAGTAAACTTTTAAAACAAGCTTGGAGACTTATCTGCAACCACATAATCCAAGAAAAAGAAATGTTCTGCTAACTATATTGTTCTAAAATTGGCCTAAAACAACATAACATACCCAAGTTTCATGTCTACTCACTAAAATTGAGTTAGTGTGATGGAAAACAACAACTCCTGTAAAGTCAGCATAGCATCTGTGAAAACTAGTTCTTGTCAAGATTTTCACGGCCATCACAGCAATAAAAAAAAAAAAAAAAGCCATGGGAATTACCTGCTACCTGCTACAAGGCATCTACCTGAGCTAACAGATGGCTCAGTGTAAAGAACTTTAGAAAAACCTCTCCAGCTTCCATATCTGACACTGATTCTTGATAAACCAGGACTACAACAATTCCAAGCATGAGCCCAGTTCACGCCTGTGTCCATACAACAAACAGAGCTCTGCCAGCCATGATGTGCCCTTCCCGAGGTTTTCTCCTGCCCCCTTGGCAAACCACCACAGCCTAACTGCCCTTCCCAAAATACACCTTCAACCAGAAAACAGAGCATATATGAAAGGGCCACAACAATCCATTGCAAGGATATGATAGGATACTTCAACTGAAAGGGATATACGATGGCCGTCTAGTCCAACTTCCTGACACTGTTCCTGTGTTCAGCCACTGCCTTGGTAAAGAAAACATTCCTAATGTTCGTCTAAACCTCCCCTGGCACAACTTTTAAACATTCAAGTGTGTCCTATCACTGGATACCAGGGAGATGAAGTTTATTGAGCTACCCCACAGTTGGGGAAAGCGGTGAATAAAACCCACATACTTTCCCTTACATTCCTACCCTGGCCATAACTAATTTCCAGAACATTATATGGATGGAGTAGAGTGACCCTGTTCACTCTTTGTTGTCCCTATCATAGAAGATAAGCAGCCAGGGAGAACTTAAGATCGTTAGGATTGTTTCATTTGGAAAAGACCTTTGAGTCCAACCATTAACCCAACCGTCCCAAGCCCACTTTAGCACTCCCTAAGCTCCAGATTTACTCAACATTTAAACACATCCAGGGATGGTGATTCAACTACCCGCAGCATTCCACGGTGACCAGTGATCTACCCAAGCCACTGTGGAGAAGCAGTGTTGTCAGGATCCCCTGAAGGGAACTGGATGAGGTTGCAAGTCATCAGCTTCCATAAAGGAGGCAGAAATTCAAACCAGTCTTCTGGAATGATTTACATGGCACATAAAACTGAGAAGTAATCATAGAAATCATTCAACAAATGACAGGGATTAGTTTTATGAATGCTGCTTTCAAAAAAACAGACTCTGTAGTCCTTTTAACTAACGTGATGGCACGTGCCTTATGGAAAGCTACTCCTGCCAAAGCCTTTGGAAGTTGGACACCCTCTGCCATCTCCTGTAACTCAATGGGAAAAAAAAAGTTATTTGGTGACTTCAAGCATTGAGACGTACAGCTTGGCTTCCAGTGACAGGAACAGTTAGAGTTGGTTTGCAATTGTATCAGCCCTACACTTCCAGCAGCTCTGGAGTTGTTGTTAACAGATCCTTTCTTCACTCTTAAAAGTGCAGGATAACATCTGGGCCTTTTGGGAAGCAGTCTCGCAATAAAGAAGCACTTTGTGTAATTCTTCTTTCCTCGCCAAACCGCATCTGTCTGCTCTCCCTGCCCTTCTCCACTCCACCCCAAGCTCCTTGGGGCTGTAGGGACATCTGTTAGCAGCAGCGAGTTGTCTTCACTGAGCCATCAGTAGGTGGCACTGCCTGCATTTTTCTCTCCACCCCCATAAATGTCCAGTGCTGACACCCTGTCCTGACCATTCGAACAACTCTGAAGGATGCCCAAGTGTCTTAGATGCTGCATGTCCTGCAAGGTGCGTCTATGGTGATGTCAAGCAGTGGAGTGACTGGGACAAAGAAACAGCTACAACACTGGTTGCCATGGTGGCAATTTTTCCACAAGAAGATGGCCAGCAATTGCTGTGGACCTCATGCCACCTCAGTAGAATCTGGCAGGCTCATCTGCCCAGAACCTGAAGTTCCTCTGATCCTAAGGCCAGTTAAATAGATGGTGTTAGCCTCCTTTTGCACCGTGTGTGGTGGCCTCATTCCTTGTTAGCCAATCTGCCTCAAAACACTTAAATTAGATACTTTAGAAAAACATTACCAAGAAAATCCCAGTGTAAAAGGACCCTCCTACTTCCAGTAATCTACCAATGACTACCCGTGGAGCACACAGCCAGACCCAACCAGTCCGAGCCCAGAAGGTTAATTCTCATTAGGAGCTTGGGAGCAAATCTTCAAAAAATCAAGAGCTGTGAATCTCTACTGTCCAATTCAAAATTCAGAAAGACAAATTCCCCATGTAGTCACCCACCAGCTGGTATCAACAATTGCCTTATTCTTCCCAGGCCAGCAGTTCCTAAAGTTGTCATGGTCCCACTCTAGCCAACTGCAATCAAGGCTAGTCGCTGGAAATCCTGCACCATCGTCACCACAAAGGGGATTAAATGCCCACCTGCTGGCGCGAGGGAAGAGGTCCTTGAGTAGCTGTTTCCACCAAGGCTGGATCTCCTCTTACCCCCTCCTGTCTGTGAAATCAACAGGGGATTCATGGCAGGGGGATGGGGAAGGACCAGACCTTCCACACACTCCCCATGCAAATGTATTTGCACTGGAAATCGGTATATTGACTTTCTTCAGACTGGGAACTACTGTCTACTTCCACTTGGAATAAGCAAACTGCACACAAAGCTTTATTATTCTAATTCTCACATTAAAATTAAGACTGCCCTATCCTGCCGGCTATGCATGTGTATAGAGAAACCATTAAGGTAAAGAGTCTGTTCGTTATCATATGGAAAGAAAATAAAATCTTATTTAAAAGCAGGTATTTAAGGATATCATCATCGGCTAGCACATCTTAAACCTACAGTGAGGGATGTGTTATGTTCAGTACTCTTTGAATCCATGAACTTTCCAAGAGATAAATATCCCCATTGTAATCACGACCATTTCAAATAAACAAGTAACGAATCTACTACAGACAACTGAACCAGCTCATCCAGAAGCTGCCTGGACTTCTTAATTTTCCAAGTTAGGTTACTTGCCACCTGGTATTTAATCTTCACATTCAAGCTACAAAGTCAAGGACCTTGTCTGGGCAGTCAGCAAACCAGAGCTTCTGCTGGCAACTGGCGTCCTCCACCGACTTCAGACAAAACCAAACCCTTCTCTTGTGTTTGCTTTTAAGAAACCGGTAGCTCCTGCTCAAATGAACCACTAAACTCGCACTCTAAGTGCGGATAAATAACTGCCACAGAAACAGGCTTGTGCTTCCCCGAACTTCTGCAGTTCCAAACCTTCCCTCCCTTCTCCTCAGGAAAGAATTTCTACAAAGACCCGCTCATGCCCATGAATGGCAACACCCTTCATCCTGATACTCCAGGGCTATAATTACATTATTACACTAAATCAAACACTGTCTCTTTACAATCGCGCTCATTGTTCAAAATTAACTGCAAATAGGTTAATTTTCTTTTCTTCCTCAAAAACGGCCAGGGAGGAATTAAAGAGCACTAAATCATCTTCCCCCGCTGAAATGCAGGGAAAAGCGGGACAGCATTTAGACGTTGCAGCATTTGAGCTTCGCAAGAAAAGAAACTGCAGGACAGAGGGAAAGGACGAGCCCGGGTATCGCATTTAACGGCACTAAGCGACTGTAAAGCAATTAGCGGGCGGCTAAATCCTCTGCGACAATAAATCAGTGACCCAGTTTCCCCTCTTCCCCAGTGTCCTTCATTAGGAAACCACCATTAATGAACTGCCCTTCTCTTCCCCACTCCAAAGAAAACGTATTTCCAGGGCAGACTGCACCTGCCCTTCACAGCGGTGCTGCACCAGGGATGGGGGCAATGGGGGGGGAGCATGGCCCAGCAGGCAAACAGAGCTTTAGCGATGGGAAACAAAAATAAGAGGCAGTTGCCCTCGTTTTCATATAGGCTGCAGCAAAATCACTCTCCCTCTTGCTGGTTTTCCACATAGGTTTGATTTGCCACATCTGCCAGAGCTGCCACATCTGGCTCCTTCCACTGTCTTAAAGCAGTAGTACTTTCTGGAAAAAGCTCTCTTTTTTTTTTTCACCTCAATCATATATTGAACAATGATGAAGACTTTCAAAAGGATAGCAAAAAAAAAAAAAAAAAAAAAAGAAAGCTGATTTTGACAAGAGACAGGCCATAATGGGAACTGCTGAGACAGTAAAGAACAAGCCTGTTATCTTACAAACTACACTTCAGGCTGTCAGCTGCCAGAGATTTACCGGAAAAAAACCCTTCCTAAGATTGAACCTACATAAAGCTCCATCTCCAGCAAAAAGAACTCATAAATGGGCTCATCCCGAACAGCCCCTAACCAGGAATGCTCAGGAGAGGAGGAGATAGCCCAATGGAGGTTATGGATTGGTCCCAGGGTGTCGGGGCCACCTCGCCGAGGTGAAGGAACCCTCCCCTGCTCATCTCCAGCCCCGGAAGGTCGCGGTGGGATCCCTAGGTGCAGCCAGGCAGTGGTCTCAGGTTGGCAGCGGAGGGAAAAACATCACCTGGCTCCATGTCCAGAACGCTCCTGGCTCACCCAGGCACGGCGAGGTGGCAGAAGGGTGGCACGTCCTTCCAGCTATTTATAGCAGCTGTCTTGTATTTGGAAATGCCGGGAGCTGCTGAGGGGTGGGGGGTTGGTAAGAAGCATAAATAAAAAAGTTAAGGAGCAAAGACAGGAAAGCTCCCGGCCTCTACCGGCCGCAGCAGATGTTGGGTCGTGCCTCTGGCATCTGTTGGCAGTTCTGGTCCTGCTGCTCAGCCTGTCAAAAGCCAGAAGAAAGGAGATGTTGGCTTTTCAGTTGGTTTCCGATGCCTCGCCAGCAAACCCTGGACAGTGATTTCTAAGCCCTAGGGCGGCTTCCGCTGAAAACAAGCTAAAAATCAGCCTTAAAGTCAGCATATCCTCCCTCTTTCAGATTTTAATAGGGATATAAGCAAATTCCACAACACTCACTGGAAACCTATTCCCAGCCCATCCAACTTCCCCTCCCCGTCCCCCACCCCCCACCCCTCACCGCGTTTGACCAGATAAAACCCTTCGGGTCGGTTTGTACAGTACCCTTTCAAGGTAAAGTCTTAACAAACGTTTAGCCCTCACTCACTCCGCACGGACCTCGCCCTGTGTGTCTCTAGAATTCAATTTATTTTTTAAAGCTGGGTGATGTGTGGGCAGCTCCTCCGCTCCCAGTGCTGCTAGGGGTTGATAGAGCCGGAGGGACAAGACAGAAGAAAATGTAATGACACTAATTCGGAACGAAACTGAAAGCATGGTTCTGATTTAAGAGCAATCTATTTTTAAATTGGGTGGCATGTAAATCTGAAGCCCTTATTAACCCACGGGATCGTTGCCTGTGAGAGCATTTTCCCAGCACGAAGGCTGGGCGTTTCTCCTCCCGGCGCCTGCTCATCCTCCAGCCCTGGCCAAGAGACACTCCACATGTGGCCTTAGGTTCCCCCTCCAGCGTCCACCTGACATCAAACATGAATTCCCGCTTAGCTGTAGGAGATCAGGGCGGTCCGCACCCACGGAAACACTGCAGCAGCTCCTCGAAGACCCTTCACAGCCAACACAGCCACCCCCAACCCATTTTGTGAGAGGAGGACGAGTTATTCCCAAGTCTTATACAACTTCCAAATCCTACACAATTTCCAAGCTACACAATGAGTAACGGGGAGGAGAAAAAAAAACAACTCAAGTTTAAAAACATGAGCTTCGAGCTCAACCTAGCCAACTTGCTTCCGAACAATCTTGTCAGGGGGAAAAATTCCCCTCAACTTTTACAAGGTTTACACCTGTAGGGTGTATTTCCTTTTGTCATCTCAATCGGTAACGATCGCTGCACCCATGCACAGGCTTCCCGAAAAGAATTTATCACAGTAACATCCTTACTAAGAGCACTGATACTTGTTTTTGAAGTTTCACATGTACTGGTGTCTGTTAGACCTGACACCACAGAGGAAATAACATGGAAACAGGAAGGACGCAAGAAAGGCAGGTTAATGTCTATTTTCTCGCGGCGGATAAATCACGACTACCCTTTCTTTGAACAGTATATGAAACTCGAGAGCTTTGATCGCTGGGATCTGAAGTTCTCGTGGGGGAGCTGGTACTCCTGCTGCTGCCGCTGAAGAAGAAACACAAAACTCCTTTGCTCGATTCAGTTCAAAAAGCACCTACTGTGAGACCGTCTGGTCCAACGTTCATTTTCCTTGTTTTAAATTTTTTTTTTATTATTCTACTACTATGCGAAACGCAATAGGAAATTTCCATACCGGCATTTACATCCAAATGGATCCGTTGAGATTCCTGCTGATGTGGAACAGTCCTGCTCCAAAGCCCTTCTTGGCAAGTGCCGAAGTGCCGGCGCACGGACTAACAAACCCAGAGAATTATTCCATAGGCCGAGCCCTGTGTCAGGGGTGTCCCCTGCGTGTCCCCCGCTCCCCTACCTGGCCACTCCAGGGGTGACCTGTGCGAATCGCGCTGACATTCAGCACGGCCTTTATTTCCCACATTAGGGAAGAGCTTTGGAATCTCTGAGTCTCGCCTCAGCCCTCGCCCCTTTCCCCACCTGAGTGTTAATTCTGTTGCCGGGGAATAGCGATCAGAAAGCAAAGTCAGGGACACGGCATTGGGGTGAGCCCCGCACTGGTCAAAGCGAACGCGCCGCAGCCTGCATCTTCGCCGGGGCGAAGCACTTGTCGTCGGGGATGTTGAGCCCAGAAATGCCCATCGACATGCCTCTAGTCTTCCCGGGACCCGCAATGGGCAGGGAAGTGAGTGAAGACCCGCCGTACCCGCGGCACCTTCGTACCAACCCCGTCGCTACCTCCCGAAGGCGACGAAGGAAGGGTGGAAAAAAAAAATCCCCACTTCTCGGGGGGGTCCGAGAACCCTCATACCTGCAGGACATTAGCGTGTCGAAGCCGCTGCAGCAGGATCATCTCCTTGACGATCTTATACGCAGCCAGGCGATAGCAGCCCCCCAGGACGGAGAACTGCCGCACGCAGTGCGCGATGTCGTGCCCGCCGAAATCCACCGCCTTCAGCGCCACGGCCAGCGTGCGGTTCAGCACCGCCTTGTAAACCGCCTTGGTGTACCCCGAGCCCAAGTACTGCACACCGGTGACATCGCGAATGTCGCGACAGCCCAGCAGCGGAGGTTCCAGCCAGAGCCCGGCTCGCGGCGCCGCCGCTCGCGCCCGCAGATGCTCTGCGGAGCTTCGCGGCGGGGCCAGGTCCATC
>VZRI01008348.1:23199-86278 GCA_013397515.1 Upupa epops
CCAGCCGCGACAGAGCCCCCACCTCCTTCCCTCCTCCCGTCGGGGAAGGGGCGGAGTGGAGGAGGACGGGGTGGGTGGATCGCTCCCCTCGACGGGAGCGGCCGAGGGGGCAGGGCGGGCTTCTACAGCTGCCGCGGGGCTGCGGTTTGTGCGGGATGCGCTTGGCCCGGAGGGGCGGGGAGGGGGGCACAGACACTAATTTTTCATAAACACACCGAACCATACAAAGGAGGGGGGTCCGATGCCCCTAACTTTTCTCGGAAAACATGGGGTTCATGAGCGGCGGTGCATGTCACCCACACGAGGCTCCAGCCACAAATCACGATCGCGGCATGGGGTAGCCCCTGCCCTGCTGGAGTTGTGAATTGCAGGGGTGAGTGCTAATGACACGGTTATCCATCAAGGCCACATTACGATGCTGTTAGCAACTAATTAACAAATACAATCAGCCCGCGAAACTTCCACAAAGGAGAGGCCATTAACCAGAGAAAAGCCGTAAAGAGTCAAGCGAGGCAAAGTTCACCACAATGGAAGTGGGAAGTCGTTGCCAGCTAGGGAAAGCGACGAGCCGCTTCGGTAATACACATCGAACATAATGGGGGGAAAAGAAAAAGAAAAAAAAAAGAAGAAAGGAGTGTGCGTGTGAAATATAAAAAAGAAAAGGGGAAAAAAGGGATGAGGAAAAAAAAGGGGGGGGAAAGGAAAAATAAGAGAAAGAAGAGGAGAAAAAAGAAGGGGGGGAGAGGAGGAAAAAAAAGGATAAAAAAGGGGGAAAGACAAAAAAGAAAAAATATAACTGGGCCCCATAATCACCAATTAAATAATACTGGGGAGGTTTGTGGCTGGTGGGACAACAGGATCCTGGTGCTGCCCTTCCTTCCCCGTCCAACCTGGTAGAGGGGTCCCGAGAAGAATCTGGTCGTCTTAAATCTCATCGTGCAGGTCAAGTCACCTCGGAGAGGTTTTTCTGTGTGCCCTTCCCCACCTGTGCGCATCCTCTTCTTGGAGGGTGGATGACTGCAGCATCTTCCCCGAGGGCGTTCAGTGGAACGGGCGGTCGAACTTTTCTGGGCACCGTGGGGAGATGGCAGAAGAGCACCCCAAAAAACTGGATAACAGAGTTGTCCCTTTGCCGCTCTGCGGCCGCGGAGGTTGTGCAGTTGCTGGGAACACAACCAGGCTGCAAAACATATTCCGCACCCCCTTAGAGCTTCCCACCTGTTCTTCACATCATGCCCCATCTTAAAGCGGGGTCTCCTACTCATTCCCCTCCCGACAGATGCATGAAACTTCCCTTACTGAGCCCTGGAAGCCGACCTCCGCAGGACGGTGTGCGCGGAGCACTTTGATGTCCAGAGACAGAGCTCAAAAGATACAAAGCCCCTTCCACGTTTCTAATTACTCCGTGCCCGGGGTCTGCCACTAATTAGAGCAGCCCGACTGCCAGAAAACACATAGACGGAGCTAACGAGTAAAGCCAGTAGCCAGCTGAGGCCAGAGAAAACGCTGTGAAAATGGGGCGAAATCCTTTTCTGCACTCCCAGCCAAAGCTCTCTGCATCACGGTGCTTGGAGAGCCTTACAGACCTCACTAAAGCTCCTGCGAGCCTTCAGCCTCGGCAGCACAGTTAGAAAAGCTGAATCATCGTCGAGAAAATGAGGGCTGAAACGTTTGACTCCTTTTTTTTGTATGTAACAGGCTACTCTTTATTTGATCTTCACTGTCCCTATTTCTATCAGTATTCCTAAAGCTGAGAGATCGAACACTGAAAAATTAATCCATACTACTTCTCGAAGACAGATGAAGGTCGTGGCAGTGTATTGACTGCTCCTTGCTGCAGGAGGCATGGCTGTCCTGGAGGCACAGCTTGTGTTCCAGGAATGGGCGATGGGAAAGAGAGGATTGGGACTGCATCCAAACCTTGCCAGAAGCAATCTCAAGTGCCCGAGATCCTATTGCCCCTTTGTGCTCCCTGCCCAGCTGCGTGGTCATCACTGGGTCGTGGTGTCAAGGAAACAGTGTAAAGCTAAGCTCAGCTATAGCTAGTTTTACACCAATAGGGAGACATCTTCAAGGAAGTCCCACTGTTGCTCCCAAGAGATTCTTTTAGTCCATGCTCCAAAAAAAGTCCCATGTTTTCAAGTCTGGGCTGCTTCAAGATTTCACTTAAAACCCACAAATGAAAGCAAGTCTGGGGGACATGGAATCCTTCAAACCTCTTGCTGGGGGACGTTGTTTCTTCCAGAAGTGTTCTGTGCTCACATCATCCCTCTTTGACATTTTCCCAAGTGTTATTTTTTTTTTCTGGTAGAATTTCATAACCTGTTGCATTACTGGCCACCTGTTCTGGATTCTTTTGTTGAAGGAGACCTTTTTTTGGAAAGTCTAGCTTCAAAGATGAGGCCAGAAGGCCCTTGAAAATGCAAGCCCGTGTCCTACATGACTTTGCTGACAGCTCCTCCATAGCTTTGCTGTCATTCCCTGGTTTGCCAAAGTCTTGTTAGGATTCAGGGCAGGGTGGGAAGCCCTGTTTTCCTAGACACGTAGAGCCACTGGTGGGCCCTTGCACATGTAGCTTTTTGTAGGTTTTCTTACATGGTGAAATCTTTGTAGAGCTTTTTACTTTAAACATGATATCTTCTTATTTTCACTTTTCATGTTACCCCTTCCTTTTGTCTCAGGAAACCTGTTCCCTTGTTTTTTTAGAAGCAATCTGAGATGCAGCCAATGGTATTAGTTCTGGCTGTAGCCAAAAATGCATAATGAAACACTGGATCTGTAGCAGGAGTCCAAAATAAATGGTCACTAGCAGAGCCAGTAAAAACCTTCAAGTACAGGCAATCTGAAAGAAAAAACAAAAAAACAAAGCACAAGAAACCAAAACAAAAACAAAGAAAGAAACAAACAAACCAAAAAGAGGAAAACATTGGGTTGTACCTTTGCTGCGCCAAATTTTCCCAAAAGAAAGCTGGAGAAGAGATGCTGGGGCACTGTGCCTTTCTGAGTTCATCTGTGAATTGTGATGATTCCTGCATTTTTTTGTTGTAACTGCAGCCTGTGTAAGTGGGAGAGGGTGTGTTATCTCCTAACCTGTGTCCTCAGAGCACAGCAGTTGGATTTTTATGTGCCAGATGTCAGTGTGCCCCGATGCTTCAGGCACCTGGGATTAAAGCCTCCCTGTATCAGAGAGGTGTTACAAGAATAACTCCATCAATGCATGTGAAAAACTGCCAGTGCAGCGATAAAAACCCTGTAAATATTTACACAGACAGGCAATCTCTTGGAATTTTTACATTATTAGCTCAACTTCATTACAAGGAAGCAGTTGAGAAAGTATATTACACTCATTTTCTTTTAATTAAACATTGACTATATATCTGGAGGTGCTTCACGCCACAAGATTGAGAGGGTCACTGCTTTAAATATTTTGCAATCTGCAGGGGAATATCAAGTCTCAGGCAAAGTAAAAAAGTAACAGAGCCTCTATAAGAATAAATCTTGCCAGTCAGACATTTTAAACTTTTAATAGTTAATAAAAGGGCAGGTAAAGAACAACCAGAGGGTATCATTTATTTGGACATTCAAAAGCCTTTTGATAAACACTCATACAAGAAGTTGATGTCAATAGAAAAGTACTTAACTTAGGTGAGGAGCAACTTCAGAAGAATTTAATGAAATGGCAGGACCACATGCAGAAGTATGAGGGCAGCTTGGAATGTGCGTTCAAAACCTACAGCAGCACTCGTCTTGGCAAGTGGACCTGTCCCATGTCTCTACAAAAGTGAAGGAACCTAAGCTGAGGACAGACAGACGTTTTCAAGCATCACATGCAGTTTTTCATTCCTCCAACTCTCTGCCCAACTGTCTTAGTTTGGTACACGTGGAGGAAAGACTAAGTTCCCACATGGCAGCCCTCTCAACCTATCTATGAATAACATCCCATCGAGCTTCTCCAGTAATCACTTTAAAAAAAGCCACTGTGAGTTCCCATGGCTGATCCTTCCCTGAGGAGATGACACAAACTCTAGGTCACCTCTCACAGGTGTTTCAACAGTTACGTGTTTGGTCTGATCAGTGTGACATGGCACCAAGCCTCAAGTCCACTTAGTCTAAGAACATGAGCTCCTGGGTGCTGCCTGGCACCTGGATAAACAAAACCTGCCACAAGAGCAAACGCCTCTATGAACACAGTAATCACATCACCTAGTGCCTGACAGGGTAAAGGCACAGGCAGCTGCTCACTTAGTGCTGCTGAGCCTCTGGGTGGGAGGTTTAGCTGAGTTTTCTTCCCACTGATGTCACTCCTGAGATGTGGTTGTGTCTTCCTGGATTCTGTTGATGTGAGCAGAGTCTTGCATCTGGGAAAGAGCAACCCCAGGTACCAGTATAGGGCACTGACCTGCTGGAGAGCGAGTGTAGAGGAAAAGGTCTTGGTGGCTATTGGGATGACCAGGAGCCAGCTATGTTTCCTTGTGGCCAAGAAGGTACGTGGCATTCTGGGGTGTATTAGAAGGGTGGTGGTTAGCAGATTGAGAGTGGTTCTCCTCTCCCTCTGCCTCCATGAGGCCTCATCTGAAATACTGTGTCCAGTGCTGGGCCTGTCAGCGCAAGAAGTACAGGAGAGAGAGGCCAGCACAGAGCCAGAAAGATTATTAAGGGAGTGGAGCATCTCCCTGATGTGGAAAGGCTGAGGTGTTTTTAGATTGGTGGAGCCTGAGGGGTGATCTCATTAATGTTTATAAAATAGATAAAGGGTAAATGTCAGAAGGATGGAGCCAGACCCTTCTCAGTGGTGCCCAATGACACAACAAGGGGCAACGGGCACAGACTGGAGCATAAGTGATTCCACAAAAACACAAGGAAAAGCTTTTTTACTGTGAGGCAGACAGAGCCTTGGCACAGGCTGCCCAGAGAGGCTGTGGAATTTCTGCTCTGGAAACTTTCAAAACCAGCCTGGACACGTTTCTGTGTGACCTGATCTGTGAGGTCTTGCTCTGACGGGGGGTTGGACTAGATGATCCTTCAAGATGCCTTTCAACCGCACCAGTCTTTGATTCTGTGAACTGCAGCATCATGACATGGCACCGTGCAAGCTCTTTGTCTGAGCCTGCTGCACAGGGAAATGAACTTACAAGCAGCCTGGGTGATATTCAGTGGTATCTGTGTGATGTCACTGCTGCCAGACCTCTGTCCCAGTGTCCTCCATAATGTCACCCACACAGCCCAAGCTGTGATGGCTTTCGAAGGTAGCAACATTCATGGAAATCCAAGCAGCTGTTTTTCACAGGGATTTGTTATTGGTTTGTTTTTACCCAGTGGGTCATTTCCAAGGATACTATCCTGGAAAAGAAAGCAGCTCACCATTAAAGATTTTAAAAAATCCTTTTGATATGACTTGTAAAGTATCTTGAAGCACAAGCCACAAAATAAATTTGTTTTAAACCCTCTCTTTAATCTGTTTATTTATATTACACTGGAAATGCCCCATGTGCCCAGTGCCAGGTCCCAGGAGCAGCTCCAGCAGCATTGGTCTAACCACCCAGCACATAACACCCAGTAACCAGGGGTTCTGCCAAGCAGCAGGGATGGGAGGAGGGGTTTTGCAGGTTGTGGCTGTGTGCTGTATTTGCTGCTGAGACCAAGGTGTGGTTCCCTCTCACCACAGTTCACAAAATTATTGTAGGAAGCAAATTGTTCAGGAAACATTATGATAGTATTTGCAGTAACCGTGATGCATAAGCACAGAGCACAGTCCAGCAAAGATGAAGGTCACTGACTGGCTTGGGGGATGATGTTTTTATGTGGTACGTTTTACCATCAGCACCATCGCTTTTCTCCATCAGCACCATCCAAAGAAAAGCTTTGGAAGTTTGTTCTGAGGAATCAGGATAAGCTGGGGCCTGGGGCAACCCCTGGCTCTGGGCAGGTACAGCATTAAAGCAAGAAAACATCAAGTATTTGACTTCAAAGTGCCAAAGTAAAGCCCTGGTGTTTCCATGGAAGTGTTTGCCTTGATTTCCCAGCCTGGTGAGAAAAACAGCTGCTTCTGCTGTGTTATTGCTCACCAACCCATGCTCTGTTGTTGTCTTTACCTTCTTCACCTCCGAGTCTTCGGCTCCCATGCAGCAAGTCCCTTCAGTTGCCCCTTCTACTGCTTCCCCCCACCAGTAGACACAACATTAGTTTTTCAACCCTGACCTCCTCCTTCTTCAAATTTCTCATACCTGCAGCAACCAAGCCACTTCCAAGCGGGGCAATGCTTACTCTTTTCCTCCTGACTCCCGAAACAAAGTAAAGACTGGCATAATTAACTACCACCATTATTTTAATTCTAATTCCTCTGTTTCCATAGCCTTGGAGAGCTTTAGGAGCCATGAGCTCTTGCATGTTACTGTAGAAAGTGTTGACTCAGATATTTTGCCAGGCCATAAAATCTTCTGTAGGAGTAGCAGTGTTTTTAGCTGGCTTGAACAGTTTTCCAGGTCAGAAATGCAAGGGTCAGGCTGGAGAGGTCCAGAATGAGGTTATGTGAATCTTAGGTGTTCCAGCAGCACAAAGCAACGGAAAGGATTGGGAGCAGTCCCTTCTACATGTCCTCTCTGTGACTGTTTCCAGGTATATGGGTTAGACCTCATCCAAGTAGTGCTTAAGCTCAGCCTTAGCATGCTGATTGGAAACTCACTAAGTTGGAAACTTCTGGGAAAACTAATGGTCAGGCTCCCACCTCCGGCTTGTGCCTGCTCTATAACCCTGTTGTCATCTCCTCATTCCAGTTACACCACTTTCAATCCTACTGAAGTATGAAGTACTTGGAGTGAAATTAAAAATGAAAAATAATTCGTGTCATTTTTTCCCCCATGAATATTTTTAAGTCACAAATGTTTACAAGCATTTCAGGTTCTGCACTCAGAAAATCCCCTTTGGGATTTTCACACATCATGTGGATGAATCTCTCACATCACTACTTTTGATAATTGAATATCTGTGTGTGTGGTTGGACCTCAAAGGAGAAGTTTTCCAACATAAATACACCTGCAGTAATAGTTAAGTACATGAGCAATAAGGCATCTCTGTGCTTGTGCAGAGTTCATGTGCTGGACTATAGTTAGTGCTGCTTAAGGTGATGCAGGAGAGTGCATGGTGGGATTCCCTCCGTTCTGACTACCTATGGTGGGCTGTGTTTTAAAAACTGCTGCAGAACTCCTGTAACCGCATAGCTCTGGTGGCCTTTATTAGCTGCTGCATACAAGAATTGAGAGTCGATCCCTGGTGACATGACGAGCAGAAGAAACAGACACAACACACATTCCCACAACTGGGACAACTTTAACTAAAACACAATACATGGATGAAAAGATTAGACTGTTTATGTTGGCTTTAGGAAAGTAAAATCACCAAGTCACAGTTCTGGGGAAGATGCCTAGTAAGGCTGGCTGACTGTATGTGCTCCATGGCAATGGGAGGACCACATAACTAAGGCTGGGGAATACCAACCTGTCAGCAGGGTTTGTGCACCCTTGGGTTAAGGGTTAGAAGGATTTCTGAGGAATTTTCAGGTTCTGAAGATTTCAGAGAGACAGTTAAAGACTACATCTCCCCACCAAGGTGTTTTTCTCCCAGCAGGTTTTTTCTCACAGAGGAATGTATCTTCAGTCAAATGTGGCTACACTTTGCAGAGGGCCTTTTATTCCTATCTTTCTCTGAAGCATCACAGACACCAGCCAAGGCAGCTGTTTTGCAAGTAGAAAATCTGTATACTTTTGTAAAAATGTCCTCTATTAGTCTATTTATTGATATTTTGAATCTATTTTTCTGAGAATTAAAGAAATCCCAATGTTGCTCAGAAAAAAATAATCGCCCAAAAGCAAAAACAAAGCAATAAAAAACCCCCAAACCAAAACCCTTAAAAATTGGTTGTCTTCAATTCTAGGTCAAAGCCTGAAGCCGCCTTTGAATCCAGCAAAAATCATGCTGATCTCAACTGCTTTTTCAGAAACCCTGAGAATTTTATATTCTTTGAGCACCCCAATGGGCCAAAAATATTCCTGTGAGATTAGTAAGCTCTCAGCTACTGACCCAATTCATCTGGTTTTTATATTTGGGAAATGTCAGCTATACTTCCTATCACGTGTATGGTTGCCTCAATGCACTGAGCCTTCTGTGAGTTTCCAAATGCATAACTCAGCTCTCAAGCATTCCTTTTGTAAATATTGATAATGGTTTCAAGTTCTTTATTAAATAACTTTTTAATGAGTTTGAGGACAAAGAAGTACTTTTTCACAGTCTCACAAAGATAAGAATCATAACATATCTTTCTGTACCACGGAACACATGGTTCTCAATACCTCATTGTGCAGCAGAGATTTTCCTCACTTTTAAAAAGTTTACTTAAAAGAAAAAAATAAAAGGCCCCACAATTACAAGAAACAAAATCTCAGCGGGCCATATTAAAAATGCCCAAAATTACTTGCAATGTGACAGCTTTGCAGCTGGCATTTGGAGCAGCATTAGAAAATTCCCTTTAGTCTCACAGTTAGAAGACCTACAAAATGCCACCCTCACTTCTTAGCAAGGCTCAAAGCACGGAACTTTCTTTGCTCAGAATTATTTATTACCAGAAGGGATCCCCACTTATGCATTGAGGATCGAAGCCAATAAGACATTATAGCAAGGTTCAGCAGGGGAAGTTTCCAGGGAGAGGTTTTTTTTATCTGTTTCCAGTCATGGTCAAAGTCCTGCCAGGGAGCTCCTCTCTGGAGCAAGCTGTAAACAATTTACATGGGGAGGTAAGAGGAAGTCTTTAGGGTGCCTTGAAAAATATTAAGTTATAGAAGTTCTGACCTCTGTCTTCTAAAGCTGGCCCAGAGGACCGATGTTTACTAGCAAGCACAGGGCTTTCTAGGAAACTCCTGCTGTCACTGGAAGTTGGCTTATTTTTTTAATACATTTCAATTAAAAGTTGGACCATAGAGCAGTACACTAAATCAAGTATGCTGTACAACTAATTTTCTCTATAAAAACCCAAATGTTTACCTTTGAACTTGAAAATGTTGCCTTCAGGCATATAGTGTTCCAGCCAGATGGAGTTGAAATGCATAGTGCAAGTTCCCTAGCTCACTGCTTCATTCAACACTCAAACTCATTCATGTTTGCTAAGCGGAATTAAAAGCCATCTACGAACAAATTACTAGTCCCCTGATATTAGCTTTTCTTCTCACACATTCCCTAGAAGACTTTCAGGTCTAATAATAACATTTCCCCCATGCTGGTCCTATTGACAGCTTGAAACCTTAATGATGATCCATTTGAAAGGTAAATACTTGGTCCTATTTGCAAGTTTGTTCAAGAGAGAATGTGTATTGAGTCATTTAGGGGTGACTACAAACAGAGGTCAAGAGACAAACACAAGGAAGTTGGGGTGATTTTGGATGGTGGTTTAGGCCTGGCCCATGGCTAGACATGTTGCTAAAACTGCATTCCCAGAAGGCTGAGACATCTCCACTTGCACATGTTTTCTTCTTAAAACCAGACACAAAGGCAGGCATTGGTGCGGCTCTGTGCATTTTTCCTTCTCCTTCCCACCCCCATCCCTCCTGCCCTCCCTGAAATTATGAACAGCATAAAAGCCATAGGACACCTCTATTAAACACCGAAGATAAGGGTTAAAAAGCTGTTGCTGACTACAGGGTTCTTATTTGCATCCCTTGTTTGATGATGCTGAGACCTGGCCGCAGTGTTCAGGATGTGTTAGGGCACTGAGAGCATTCCAAAGGTACCTTTTCATCTGTTTCCAGTGAAATGGCTGTATATTACTGTGTTGTGAATTAGCAGAACCATTCAATCTTCCATCTTTGTGATGATGCCAACACATGGGAAATGACCTTGCCCTGAAAGCTGAGCACCTGCAACTCTCATTAAGCCTCAGCTAGTGTCACCCATTGCTTTTCAGCCTCCTAAAAGGGCCTTTTACAATCTACCTGCTTCAAATTCCCTGAGGATTTATTGGCTCAGAACACAGACTACTTGTCTTGGTATCAGGGATTTTTCTTCTTTTGAACAGGAATATAAAAGCACAAAGAAAGCCTAAACTCCAGTAATGTGAAAATATTGGGTTTTATTCCAACACATCCGTCCAGAGTTACAGTTGAACGTCTGACTTTACTGTGAAATGTGATGCCTTGACTCTGCATATGATCTATGGAATATAAAATGTTTGGAAGGCTTTGAAAAAATTATGGAAATATGCTTGGCTTTGATTGAACTCATTATTACGCTTCTTTAATGCATTTATAGTTGGCATGACAGATCTTTAAGCTTGGGCAGCAAGCTACAAGCTTATGCAATCTGTGTCATTATCGTGGATAATGATTGATCTGTCATTTGCTTTGTAGATGATGTAGCTTTAGGCAAGAAGGTCCTCACACGAAAACCATCCAAAAACATGATCCAAGTCTCCCTGAAAACTCTCAGCTTATTCCAGAGACATGTGGCACTAAAAGTTTGAAATGCTGAGATCTTCTTTCTTAAAAGTTGAGCAGTGAAGTACAAGCACCTGCAAGTTTACGCTGGCCTGGAAGTGCCCTGCTTTTGCCTTTTTAAATTCAGACAAAGCAATAAAATTTAATGAATACATGCACTTACTGCATTAAAATTAATGGTTCCATTTCCAGACCGATTACTGACCCTGATCTTAAATTAAATTAGTTCTCCTAGAAGGTGGCTAAATACCCTTAGAAGTGAATGCAGGTGGTTTTTTTAGTCACAATAAAAATGCAAATAGAGAGGGAACAAAAATTTCATGAACTCAGTGCACTCTAATGCCTTAGTGATCTCAAGTTTTTTTTAAAGCTCCTGAGAAGAAATAATCTCTGATTTCCATTAAACAGCTGAGTCAAATTTAAGTTAGAAGGAAAAAATACCAGTTGTCTTGAAAGGTTTATATGTAAGACCTTCTAACAAAGAATATTTCCCCCCATTGCTCTATGCTCACTTTTAATCCTGTAAGAAGTCTTAAGTAGGGACACCTAAGCAACATTATACATGATTTGCTCTGCACTAGTGAGACCACATCTAGAGTACTGTGTCCAGTTCTGGGCCCTTCAGTTCAAGAAGGACACACAGCTGCTGGAGGGTGTCCAGTGTGGAGCAACGAAGATGAGGAATGGGGTAGAGCAGCTCCCTTATGAGGAAAGGCTGAGGGAGCTGGGTCTCTTGAGCTCAGAGAAGAGGAGGCTGAGGGGTGACTTCATTCATGTGTATATGAGGGGTGGGTGTCAGGAGGATGGAGCCAGGCTCTTCTCAAGGTCATCTGGTGACAGGACAAGGGACAATGGGTGCAAGCTGGAACAGAGGAGGTTCCATATAAATATCAGAAGGAACTTCTTCACAGTGAGGATGGTGGAGCATTGGAACAGGCTGCCCAGGGAGGTTGTGGAGTCTCCTTCTCTGGAGACTTTCAAGACCCACCTGGATCTGTTCCTGTGTGACTTGATCTAGGTGATCTTGCTGTGGTGGGGGGATTGGACTGGGTGATCTTTCTAGGTCCCTTCCAATCCCTAATGATTCTATGATTTACTTTAAAGAAGAGATCATAGAGTCATCGAGCATTTGCTGCAGTGTCCTCCCAGGTGTGATTTATGTATTAAAAGAGCAAAACTGTAAAGCACATCATTAACAGTCAGAGCTATCCGCACAGGAATGGAGGTGAAGAGCTTGCAATCAGACCAAATTAATAATGACTGTGTTTGCAGAACCTGCCAGCTTAAAGTTCCCTTCAGCCAGATGCTGTGTGAGGCCTGGAAGGTGACTGTTTCTATCTCACAAATCTGTTACTGAAAAGCAAATAGTACCATGCCCTGAATTGATCCAAAAGCTGATATTGTTACTCAAACAAGTACTGACCAGAGGTTTACTCTTCAGTCAGCTGATTCAAAATATGCGGAATTTCTTCAAGGCTGGAATATAACTCAAGGGCAAAGAATGTGTCCTCAAGCGAGACTTCAGTCAACAGGAAAAGGTGTCTGAACTGAGAGATTAATAGAAAACACAGCAGCAAATAACCTTGTATTGTAATTTCACCAAGCCCTCGTAAACTCTACCCAAAGCTGGTTCCACTGAACGATATCTTTGCTTACAGTCCTGTTCAGGTGTTGAGTACACATTATCTTCACAGCTAGTCATGGTAAGCAGTTGAAGTGTGATGGAACTTTGCTCTTTCATACACCTGAAGCACTTTCTAATAGTGTTTCCTCAGTTTTGTGTGTGTTCACAACATCTGAGTGAACTCTCAAATTGCGAGTTGCAGCAACAGCAAGGATACAGGGGCTCTTCCAGTCCATTCTGTAATGTTGAGCGACACATGTGCAGGCTATAGATTTAGCAATCTACATCTAGCTGCCCTAGCAAGTTTAGCAATCGACATCTGGAAAGCTGGCAGAACCAATCGCAGGATTTGGATTACAGCTTTCTTCACAAGGTGTGCAATTGTCCTGGGCAAATAAAGCCCTTAAGCTGGGTAAGGAGCTTTAGAGTATGCAATTACTTTAAAGGACAACCACTTAAGGGATGCTGAAAGCTTCACAAAGGTTTGCAGTCTTAGTGGCAAGACCTTATGGCTCTTATTGCCAAACTCAAAGCGATGGTAACAGTTTGTCTCACAAGGGGGGAAAATACCCTGGTGAAACACATAAACTAGTAGGAATATCCATGTAGTTCAGCAACGGAGGCTCTCCAAATGAAAGAGTACAGTTCCTTCTATTAGTTATCTGGTGGGGAAAAGAAGAGAATTGTGTGGGTAACCCAACATTCCCCCTTCTCCAAAGAACAGAAGTGCCTTTATGTTCTATTGCAACAAGAGACCGGAGGACATGTACCTGAACCTAACCACTGCACATAAGAAAGACAGCATTGTAGCAAGGACCCAGAGGGAAGAAGCCCTTTTGTGAGCTGTTTTCTTGTGGAAAAGATTCAAAAATCCCCAATGCTGCTGAGCAGCTAATGCCATATTTACTTTCCTGTCCTCTGTTTTAACTTGAACTGTCTTACGTAAAAGGAGACTCCACCAGGCTCCCTCACCCAGTGCTCCTCACCCGAGGCACTGAACCCTGCAATTTCATCTATCAGTTACACCAGACCACAACACATGTCTTTGAGCTTAGCTTGTTATTGTCTTGCAGGCTGCAGAATAACTCAGGGCAATGGAACAGTTACTGGCACTATAAATGTTTTCAGACAGTGAAGCTAGTAATATGCAACCGTATTTGAATTAAATTACCTCTTTTAAGAGAGTCTGAAACCGGATGACTTCATATAATTCATTATGTTTAAGAAGGCAGTTTAGTGTGGCAAGTTAAAACCCATTAAATTGCTCTGTAGTTTTCTTGGCTGTGGTTGTTTTTCTTAAGTGAAAGTAATTAAACATAAATATTTACTAATATCCCAGGCTGTGAAATTCTATAGCCAGTAAGAGCAACAAGGAGGACTGACCCAGCGTTGGCTTCCTACATTAATACCCCACACTAGCTGTAATGTGCTTGCTGACTTCTCCACGACCAGGGCTGGCCAACGTGGAGCCCGGGGGAAAAATCAGAAGCCAAGCAGTTGAATTTATTTAAACAAGAGGGAGGAAACCACTACTCACATGTGACTTTTATATATGCAGGATTAGTGCGATGGCCCATAAGACACCCCAAAAAAATTGGCTTTTCTCTACTGCTCCTGTCCAAAGATCAACTCTGGAAATCCACTGCTGCTGTCTTCTCCTGTCCAAGCCATCCCACCAGTACAGCCAGAACCAGCTGTATATTTAAACCATATTTATGGAATGAACCAATTCTTACCTAATTTATAAATTAGTGATTGATAGCAGCCTTCAGCCACATTATCCCAGGCTGAAATTTTGTGAGATTTTTGTCACCTCTTCAATAAGTTTAGATCAAATTGGTACCTGGAAGGCAAATTGCCAACAGAAGTTCACATCTTAAAGCAATCACTGAGATGATGTCCTGCCTCTATCTGAGGTACTAGTCTGATAGTCAGGCTTAGCTTTTGGAGTTTTTCTCATTTTCCCATCCAAAATCTCTAAGAAAGCCTCACTAGAAGTGGTAGCAAAGTTGATGTCAGCAAATCTGATAATCTTGGTATCTTCAGGGATTCTTCTACTACAAATTTATGCTTTTATTCTATTTGCTGTGGGATTTTGCTCCACAGTGTAATTCAACCAAGCAAATCAAAGAGAAGGATGAAAAGGATAGAAGTTTTTTTCCATTGCATCTAATTGGGAGTTTCCCTACAACCTGTGTGGCAGTAATAGGCTTAGAGACTTACTTGCACTATAATGCTTGATTTACTTGTTTCTCCCCTTCTTCCTTTTGCTTCCCATGATGGCACATTATTGTTTCAAACCACTGATCTTTGCTGTGGTCTCTTGTTTCCCACAACTCACATTGCTGGGATGTTTACATCCTGGATTTAATTCTAATTTAGCTACTACACTAATCCTTAAATAAATCTTTTTCAGTTCAGCTCTTTCCCTTAACCCTATACACTAATGTTTACACTGATTTAAATAGGCAGGATATTAGATTAAAGTTAATTGAGGGAGTCAACAGAGTAATCCAGTTTCTACAGGTTACACCCCTGAAGAAAATATTAAGAGCAGCCATATAAGTTCTTCGTTCTCATAGTCAGGGTGAGGAAGAATACATTTGTAGAGTGGACCACTGGTAGGTTTTATAAATCTAAGTATATACCAAGAAATATATATATATTTAAAAATATATATGTATCTCCCTATATATATAATTCCCCCCTATATACATATAATATCCATATATATATATAATATCCCTATACACATAAAATATCCCAATATATATAAAATACTCCTCTATATATACAGCAACATATAACCAAAGTGTAACAATCCATAAAGTATATCCAAACAGTACAAATCAAATTAAAAACCAAAAAATTAAAAAACAAAACAAAAAACCTCCAACAAAACAAACCAGAAAATCCCAACTTGAATTAAATGGCTTTTTTAAGACTGAATTTAAAACTGCTGATCTAAAGTCTAACAGTTTAAGTCTAGCTCGCAAGTTGTTTACACAGATGCCTTTTGGTGTAAATTTTCATTAGGCCTATAAGCATCTACAAGCCAGAGTACAGCGATACCTAAAAATGATAAAAACACCATCAGATTTAATACAGACCAAAAAGTCTCAATTAAAAAAATCACAAAAATAATTCTAGAATTTGTATTCCACAGCCTTTTCTTTTTTGTTTTTTTTTTTGTGTTCCCATCTTCTGGGGCCACTGCAAGTTCTAGCTGTTTTCTTGCATCAGGACAGACCATGAGACTCTGACAGGAACATGTTAACACTGGCACCAAGACAGCAGCATCAGGCAATAATTTCATTACATTCTGGATTGCTCAGGTGAGTCTGAGAGCAGTTGATGAGCATCACTGTGGCTGTGCATTTAAAGTTACAATATGATCAGTGATGGGGAGGATACAGAGGCACATGTATCATAAATATTGATCATTCTACTCTACAAATCAATACCTGTAAAATACCTCCTTTTGAAAAAATTTCAAAATCCACTTGTGACTATCACCGTGTGGGATTCCCAGAGCTGAAAACTCCAGCGAGTCACATCCCTCTCCTATCAGTTGCAAACACTCATCTTCCTTCTGTGTCTCCTTATAAAGAATTAGGTGCTGATTTACAGCAATTGATAACTCTACCCAGGGAGAAGATCAGTGGCAAATGGCAGAAAAATCAAATTCTGAGCTCCTCCATCAATCGTTTGTCCGTAGCTCGTGCAGATATTTACACAATAAATTCACTCACTGTACTACACCAAGTCCTGTTAAACCCTGTGCACTCTGGGGCAGACGTCATAGCTTTTCCCTGCCAGGTAGGTGTTTATGAGCCTGGTAGCACCAGAAGCGTTTCTGGAGCCCACAAACATAATTTAGCTGCAGTAATGTGAAATTACCAAGCCTGTCTCGTGCCGACATGTGTTACACACAATTGTAAAAAGGAAGGAAAAAAAAGGTTTAACAGCTTAGTCACAAAGGAATGTTTATATCTGATTACACTAACTGCTAATTTAATGGTAGTTAATCAGTGGCATGTAATACAAGACCAGCAGCCCAATGGTTTTATTGATGAACAGCATTTGAAGGAAACTGGTGCTGTTGCAACAATGAACATGCAGGCGCAGAGCTCTACCGTGCAGCAGTGTGTTTGCTATAGGCAAGTTTCTCTTTCAGCTTACAGTGCTTCAAATCCTGAGTTTACACTGAGCTCACAGGCCAGCATGTGAGCAGCAGGTCCAGTCAACAGCAGCACTGTAAGCACATTCCCATGGAGTGCCTGAGATTAAAAAACAGAGAAAAACTTTTTAAAGAACTCAAACCTTTTACTCACAGAGGTGTTTCTGAGAAGCTGTGGTTCTCCTCAGAGGTCCAGCTATCAAGTTCAGCCTCCTGACCCTCTGGCCAGCTGAAATCTTTGGGAGTTTTTCACCCTGACTCAGCTGGGATGAGGCCAGCTGCCAAGTGAGAGGCATCTGCAAAGGAAGAAGTTGAGAATTATGTCAGCTATGTATTAACGGGAGACAGTTTACTGAATGCTGCCAAAATTCAAGAGCTTCTGTTTCTTCATGAGCTTCGATTTCTTCTTGAGTAACCTTCAGGAACATGTGCAGCGCAGACTACTTACTGAAAAATTGACTTTTATCATGAAACTGGAACAATTCAAAGACACAAGACAGTGAGTTTTCATGTTTTCAGCCATTGCCACAGGAAGAGCACCTCTTGGAGACCTGCCAAATGAGGTGCCTTGTCACCCAGTGTTGTAACCATGGGATGTTTGAGAAGGGCTCACTGAAAACATGAAACCTGCTCAAACCCTCAATCTTATATTAAATTCACCTCAATGATATTATTTCAGGGAAAACACAAAAACCTGGAATGACAGTCATTTCTTGTTGGGAATTAAGTGTAAGACAACCCTTAGAGGATGTGGTTCGTTAAATCACCTCTCAGTTTAAAGGCAGAAGGCTTCCAGTTCTGATGGAAGCAGTAAGATATGCTAAACCAGTCCCACCCTCCTGGGAAACTTGTACCTTCAACATTATAACTCACGTCTGACTCTACATTACTCCAGTATAAAAATGGAAAAAAGACCAAGAGAGGGGGATTAGATCTGTCAGACAAAGGAGCTTGTCTGAGGAGCTTCCAGATGACCCTCCATGGTGGTAGGACTGGACATGTGAAGTAGTTGATGGGGCTTACTAGTAAGAAAGTTTTGTAAATCCCACATGCATCCTGGCAAAATTCTTTTGCCGCTACCTTAGTTGGTAGCCCCAGTGAGGCTGGTGCACACAGGTGCTCACAAAGAACTGGGAGAGGTGGGATGAGATCCCTTTGACTTCACCTTAGTCCCTGAGAAGTCATAACTTCAGGGCAAGCCACTCATCTAGGCATCCCCTGTAATCAAGAAGCCATTAATGAGGTGGGATGAGACTCTGCTTAGATACTTTTTGACCTTTTCT
Organism: Upupa epops; assembly: GCA_013397515.1. Taxonomy (NCBI): domain Eukaryota; kingdom Metazoa; phylum Chordata; class Aves; order Bucerotiformes; family Upupidae; genus Upupa; species Upupa epops. The sequence goes on from VZRI01008348.1 coordinate 40,765, forward strand.
GTATCTAGTTGGAAGAATGACTCTTGAAACATTCCTCTTCTCTCCATCAGTAGATCAGGTGCTTAGCTGATGAGCTTCAGCTCACTTAGCCAACAGGTAGTGGGTGAAATAATCCTCTTCTGGATGGGCATTGTTCAACATTACGCTCTTTCTTATTGCACTCCTAATTGGGGCCACAACTGGGAAAGCATCAGGGCAGCCAGGGGCCCTGAGACAAAAGAAAGCCAAAACACTTTCGGAATGAAACATCAAATGTGACTAGAACTGCTGAGGTGTGCAAAAATAGATGAACCTGAAGGTTTAAGCATCATGCTTGCATTTTCCAGAAACAATGAGGCAGTTCTGATCTCCCAGGAGCCGTATTCACTCAGCATAAGATAAGGTTCCTCATCTGCTTCAGGACAGTCAGCACCTTTCTTGGTGGGTTTGCTGGGACCAATAAGATAAACAAGTTAAAGGCAGGCTTTCTCTCCCTGGTCTTCCCTCTATCTGGAAGCACCTTTCCTGGGAAAGTTGCAGGAGCAGAGGAAGAACACTGGTGATTGGTGGGAATCCGGTATCCTTTGTTTTGGGATGAATCTCATAGGGATGGACCCTGGCAGGTCAGATCAGCGGTTCAGAAACCTACTTTTTCCCACAGCCTTACAGGAACCCACCAGTTTGTGGCCAATAAACTTTTCAGTAGCACTGCAAATTATTATCAAGGTTGTAAAGCATCAAAGAGCATTTAGGCTGGATGTTAGGAAGAATCTCTTCACTGAAAGGATTGGAACAACCTGGAAGAGACTGCTTAGGGCAAGGGTGGATTCACCATCCTTGGCGGTAATAAAAAAAGCCTGGTGTGGACCAGTACTAAGGGACATGCTTTAGGGGTGACCTGGTAGTGCTGGGTCAAAGGTTGGACTTCATGATCTTAAAGGTGTCTTCCAACCAAATATATTTTGTGATTCTGTAGCTCATCCAGGCAAGGAAACTGAACTCTGTACACAGATCCTTCAGAGCATCATAAGAAGTCATTCAGAAGACTTGAAACACTTGGATTAAACTAAACATTGGAGACTTTGCATTTCTGAAGCAGGAACCAGGTCCACCCTGAGTGAAGGACACCACAAACCTATATTTGCAGTTAAAGCAGAGACCTTTGTGTTTACAAATGGGGTCTTCTGCATACCCTGTAGATGGAGACAAACATCAACTTGGACCTTTTCCTTTCTTCTCAGCAGTTCACCATCTTTTGCCATTCACCATGTGCAGGGCTAAGTCCCCAAGATGGGTATTTTGGACAGACCATTACAAAGTTCTGGTGCTGGTGTCTTCTCATGCAGGAAGGGATACTCTGTATATAGGAGGGTTTGGTTTTTTTTATTTCCAGGGCCACATTTTAATTTCTTGCCAGCTCTGTGCATATTCATACACAGTGGTAGACAGACTGAGCTGTGGAATTTGTTGCTGGTCTGGTATAAACAGCCCATCCTGTGTATTGACCTAATGTAAACATCCAGTAGCCTGTATAAACAGCCAGCAATTGAGCTCAGCCCAAACAAAGCCCCAAAGTATGTTTGAGCAGCAAGAAATCAAACACCAATATACATATTTCCAACTTGTAGACTCTTGTTTCTTTGCTTGCCAGAAAGTTTCTCTATTTGTGAAAATTTCTCAGAAGTTTGGCACAGTTTGATGGTGCCCACAAGAGTGGGATAGCAGGGGATGCTGCTGCTATCCCACGGTCCTTTCTAATTCCGTTGACTCACCATCTCCCAAAATCCAGGTGCAGCAGAAGGGGGAGCACAGCAGCAGGAGGAATACCGACAGGGGTAAATGTTCAGCCCCAGCCTCTCAAAGGAGATCTCAAACCTTTCTATTGGAACAGATGAAGTGAAACTGATTTGTGCACATGATTATCCATATAGTAATCTTTAAGGATTGGGCTGTCCTGACAGGTTTTCATTTCTGAGGGAACTCCTGTTCATTTGGGAAGACCATGAGAAAACTAGAGTCATCCCAAATGATGCCTTTTCCTTTGCTTTGAGAAGCAGCTCTCTGAAAATCCCAGCCATTCTTAAAGAAAAGTATGAAATATTCTTTTAAAATCATTTCACAGCTCAAGTTTACTGTAGATTTGGTGACACTGCTTTATTCCAAGGCAGATATTGGAATTAAATGGAAATTGTGAAAGAGAAAAAAGGGGAATCAGAGGGCAAACATGTAGAAGGGAGGGCTAAAAGGGAGACCCTTTTGGGGTATGGCTAAACTTAGTAACAGCAGGGGAAAAAATAAATAGATGCCATTATTTCAAGGGGCAGAGAGAAACTTCAGAAAGAAAACAAGTCTTTTATCTTGAAATAATCCATCTGACTTCAGCACACCTTGGCAGATAACTGTTTGCTCTTGGAGGAGAAAGGAACCAGATGGTTCTCATATTTCTAATGGCTTCATATCTACATGACCAACTCCATCTCAGAGGTTAGCAGTAATTGCTGGCAACTTCTCTGGTGTGCGTGGGGGTGAGTGATTAAGGGAATATGAACATATTTTTTGGTCCTTTATTTTCCTTCCTATTTTTCCTTTTTAAAAAATTTCTTCTCTCTAAACCAGTCTGGGATGGAAAACACCCTCCCAGTGAGGGCTGGGCTTCACATCAAACACACAAGCTGAGCTTGAGCCTTCCTGGGGTGGATAGAGTACTCTGGTGTCATTTGAGCAGTTTTCATTAACTGGATTCATTGCAAGTGCACAGATATGATCCAAACATCCACTGCCTCGTGCAAGACTACTGCCTCTGCATCCATACCAAGAATAGAAATGAAGTGGGATTCAGCCTGAGGTGAACCCTGCTGGGGGATCATGCATTACGTTTCTGTTCTGCTGAAGCATGTAATGAATCCCAGGGTTGGTGCTAATGCAAAACTAGTGCTGATGTGCTAAATGGTTTAACTACTCATAAACTGGTGGTGAACCACCTGCCCAGCATTTACCAGGCAGAGGAAGTTTAGTAGTGCTAATAAACCCATACTGTATTAAGTTACAGCAGTTAGACTCAAACAGAAGGAGAAAACAAAAGTGAATTAAAACAGCTACATGACAAATAAGGAGATAGAAGGGAGAGCAGGCTGCAGTCTTTCACTGCCTGTCCTGAAGGAAGCAGACTACGAATTCTGTAACTGTCTTGCAGAAGAAGGTTTTACAGGAAAAAAAATGACACTTGACACTATTTTAAAGCTACCTTGAGCTTTGTTTAACTATTTCTGGGTAGTTATTTGAGTTAATGTTAAGAATCTGCTTACCCTGAGGCCTGTCAGAATGACCTGCTTACACTAGTAACTATATTTTTGTTTAAAAAATCAGAGATCTTTCCTCACCATGCTTTGCTATCTGAGAGAAATGCTCTAGGTGGCTTTTAAGAATGGAAATTGGTGCCTATCCTACTTCAGTTACGTTTTCAAAAATATGGAGGGTGAAATGTGCTGTTGAAATAACCGTACTGGAATATTAAATAAAAACAGGAGAAAAAGAAAGAAAAAATGAGGTTTCATATTTCTTAAAACACAAGTGGAATGGTTACTGCTGGAACAAGACTTAGAAAAAAACTTAATCTTTAGGACTGACTATGAATTAATATAGAAATTTGACTACTCAGCATCTGCTGTATCAGCAAACACATCCCCAGGTACTCTGAAAATTAAAGATGTCTGTGAGATTCTGTGGTCTTCTGCATTACTCTACATACCAACTTACCCTTTAATTGTAAAGAATGTCATGTATTAACTTGCAAGATCAACAGTTGAGAGAACTTCACATACTTTCATTGTTTAAACCTTTATCCCCACCAATAGCCCCCTCCCTATTTTTTTAAAGCATAGGTGAGGAACACCACTAGAGTCAAAGGTACCCAGAAAGGACCAGAAGCATCTTGCAGTTTATGTAAGAATGTACTTTTCTTAAAATGCTACTTATCATTAACACCGTTCGTTACTGTGAAATTGAAGAAAAAAAAAATTTAATTAATTTATATAAAATTTTACTGCCAACAGCTCAGTTCCTCAAGGTCAGAGCAGCGAGACATCAGACATTGCTGCAAATATTGACATCAACTAACCAATGAACAACTACTCACTTCTAACCATCAGCACATCCCAGCTCCTCCAGGGCTCTGCTGTGGGCATACAAGTTAAAATCTGTTCATTAAGAGCTGCTTGCCATTTCCTTTGTAGCTCTGAGGAAAGCAAGTTGTTGGCAAACAGCAGTGATGGGGGTCACCTGAGAAAGGCTGTGCTCCTAGATTCATTCCTCTTTAAAAAGATGTCCTTCAATACAATTTTCAGCCAAGTATGCCAGTCTTCAAGATTTTCTGTGGATGAATTCAATCCTTTAAAGGCACCAGTTGAGCAGGACCCCAGCTAAATGCGGTTGTATCAGTGTAAACTGCAACAGAGAAATATAAGTAATCAACCTGGAATTATCTACTTTGACTACTCAAGTGTTCTAAACTTTAAACCACAAGTAGACTTTGTGGAAATTCAGGATGCCGTGAAGCTTTCTGACACATGCAGAGATCTTGCTCTCACCAGAGAAAGTCAGAAGCTTGCTTGGCTAGAGCATGTCTGAGTGTCTTGCCTTGTCTTGCCATTGACTTCTAGGTTGGTGTGGTTTTGCTTGTGGGTTACTAAAACCCAGTGCTCACCTCAGGAAGGTCAGTATTTGGATATCAATGGAGATTACCTGAAAGAGGCTGTAAGAAAGCTGGGGAAGGACTTTTGTAAAAGTTTGCAGTGATAGGTTGAGGGGAAATGACTTTAAACTAGAAGACAGGAGATTTAGATCAGACATTAGAAGGAGATTCTTTACAGTGAGGGTGCTGATGCACTGCAACAGGTTTCCCAGGGAGTCTGTGGCTGTTCTATCCCTGCAAGCGTTCAAGGCCAGGTTGGATGGAGCTCTAGGCCACCTGGTCTGCTGAGAGGTGTCCCTGCCCATGGCAGGTGGTTGGAACTAGATGATCTTTAAGTTCTCTTCCAATCTAAACCATTCTATGTTTCCATGAGATACTGAGGGTTACAGAAGCAGTCTGTCCAAGCTGCATATGGGTGGGGGTGGTGGCAGGTCTGAAGTGTCCTCAGCTAACACATGCATTGCTCTACTCATAATCGGTAATACTCATTGGTTTCATAAATTCACATGTTAAAAATATTGCAGCAACTGAGGAATACATTCCATTAGAAACTTGGGGATTTTTCAGCTCCTCCTGGAGGAATCAGCTTTGTGCTCTTTCGTGTTCATGACTCCGGCAGCTTTAGGTGATGGATATGCAGCAGAACGGAATTTAAAAGAAGAGGTTAAGTAGTGAGAAATCAGGAATAACTGAAATTAAACCTTGACTGGAGAAACTAAACTTTCATGATTAACCCCGTTTGAGTATGATGGATGTTTCAGATTTGCATAGACAGCTCTGTGAATGTACATCTGGGTAATACCAAACTACTGTCCGGAAAACATGTCAGATGCTTTAGATTAGGGATTATATTTTCAGTCTTTCCTTAGGTCCCCTGTTGCACATTTTAAGGCAGTTGATTTGCCACTTGCCATAAACTTGGTTTAAATATTCTCCATGCCTAACAATATCACCAAAGGAAAGCTGAGCGCCAAAACTGCCCTGGCCTAGCATGACCCTTTCCCTCTGGAGAGACTGTAAATGCATGGCAGCAACACCTGACTGCAGTGGGCTTTGAGGAGTTGTTTTTCTAATATTTCAGATGGCTCAGATCACATACGCATTATTTCAGACATTTTAGTGACAGATACAAATCTCAAAATTCTATACTGATGCTTATCATATGGCAAAGGAGTACAGACTTGTTTATTGTTAATAGCAGCCCATATAAACACAAGCCAAGTCCAGTCAGGATTGCACCTCCCCACTCAGCATTGCTGCAGATTACTTTTGCCTGCTTTTTACATTACAATTTCTCACAGTCCTTCATCCCACTGGGTTGTGAGTGACAGACAGGAATGAACAATGTGTGAGGGTTTGGCATATGGACTGCAAAACGTGTGGGGAGAAATGATGTATCTATGTACGTATGACTTTAAACTAGAAAAGGAGTTATCTATGGATATTCCCTCAGAGGTCTCAGTTGTAACATCGCAAAAGAAAGGGTCTGAGCAGTGTGTCCCTTCTGACAAGGAGGTTGAGCAAGGCAGTGATCAGAGGACCTGGTTTACAGCCTGAGAAACTGGGCAGATTTTCACTCAGCAGTCACTTGGGGCAGGAATACAAATCTGGCCAATGTTACCTGGCTGGCTGGGGCTTCTGCCTTCTGTTCAAGGACGTAAAGATATATTTTCATGTAAAGATACACATACGTATGTGTTTATACATACACATGAGTAATCCATGGTTTCCTTGCATATAAAAAACCTTTCAAGCCTAAACTTGACCCTCTGCTTCATCCCCCGGGAAGCCCATGGTCTCCTCTCATAGTTTTCTTCAAAGAACACAATCTGATCATGTATATATTTACATCTCTCAATATCTATATATTTATATAACTCCCCTCATATCTACATATTTAAATGGTTTTAAGTACTTATTGTCAGCTCTTTAGCTGATGTGCAGCACCAGCACAGGCAGTGGAAATAAATTCATATCATCTCATAAGGATCAGCTACAAATTCATCCTACTGAATTTTATTTTTAGAGGCCATCTATCACCTAGTGATGATATATATGAATTGATATAATGCTTCGAGATAATCAAAGTATCACAGTAATGATGAGGTTGGAAAAGACCTTAAAGATCATCCAGTCCAACCTAAATCCAAATAAACCAAGCAAACCTAACATCTAAATCTAGGTCATGACACTCAGCACTTCGTCCAGACTAACCTTAAACACCTCCAGAGACGGTGACTCCACCATCTCCGTGGGCAGCCCGCTCCAAAACTAGATAACATTAAGCTACCACACTGAGGAAGGTAGTATAAATTCAAATCGGTAGAAAAAACCTGAATTGGAATACTGATGTTTTACAACTCATGGAAGACAGCAAAATATAGATCAGTAACTTACAGAACAGTTGTACAAAGTTCTATACTAAAACCCTGGTATTCTCGCTCAATTGCCCATATCCTTTCAGCCTTTCGATTTTAAAACGAGGTCAGCATGTTCATGCAATATCAATATGATCTGTTTGAAAGTATTTAATATTCTGCTACCCATAGGGATAAGGTGTTCTGGTGGGTAAACTTTTCAAGGGAAACAGATTTTGCTGGGCTTGCAAGTTGTGTCCTAAAGTTGGATGTTTTGGGGAGAATGAAGATTTTATACCTTAAATTTCTTTTTATTTATAGCCTGCAATTTGATTACACCATTGGATACCAGTTATTCTAGGAGTTAATAACTTCTGTAATTTGCCATGCACCAACAATCTCACACAAAATGTTTTAGCAAAGGAAACATTCTAATTGGTGGGTAAACATTGCTTTTTGACTTTTCCTCCCCCTCTCACTTCCATAAAATAAACAAAATTATTTCAAAGCACTTTTTGGTAAAGATGTATTGGAAATAACTGACTGCAAAACTGCTCAGTATGAGAGAGATTCTCTGCAGAATGGGAGAATAAGGAGGAAAAAATCCTGAGAGTTAACAGAGTGAATTACATCAGGCAATGCTGTGGGCCAGGTTCTGAGGGCTCTCCCAGGAAGAGTGGGATGTTGTATAAAACTGCTTCCCATCTTCTCCCGTGACCTTTTAGGCAACAGATCTCTAACAGCTGCAGCTCTTTCCTTTCTCTGAAAAGGAGCTACTGTCTTTGGATCATTGAAGTTATGCCAAAGGAGGTCTAGATTAGACATTAGGAAATATTTCTTCACTGACAGAGTGGTCAGGGATTGGAACAGACTGCCCAGGGAGTCACTATCCCTGGAGGTGTTCAAAAAACAATTAGACATGGCCCTGGGGAACATGTGTTAGTATGGTGGGGGTGAGTTGATGGTTGAACGGGATGATGTTGTAGGTCTCTTCCAACCTTAATGATTCTAGTTCTTTCCCTACATAACTGACCTGGACTGGAGTCCATCTGGTTGCTGTAAGACATGGGGTTTGCTGTGCCCAAAGTGAAATAAAGGGCATCTGGGAGGACGTGTGCCCAGATTTTTTCCTACTACCATGGTTCTGCATTTAGTGCCTGGTACTGTAGAACACATCCTGGGAGTGGTGCCTGCACCCCAGACTAGCAGCACTGGAGAGAAACCTCCTGACATTTGCTCAGAATACCCGACTGTGTGCCTGGATGTTCTTGAAAGAGTAAATTATACTTGTTGCCACAGAGAAAAATCACCAGCTTTCTTCTCTGGATAACTTACGGGAAAGGGCTTGGGCTGAAGATGCTGAGATCAAGTGAATGCTTGGAGTAGAGAAAAGATAATTTTTCCCATTCCAGTGGCACAGACCAAAATATTCTCTCAAACACCTCATTATTCCTATTAAGGTAACATTCTTATTTGAAACATCTGTGAGTTCTTGAGACCTGACTGAACCTGACATTCTCAACCTTTGGCAACTGCATTACGCCTGGCATGGATTTGCACATACGTGTGCCTTGGGGGAAGCAAAGAAGGGCTGAGCATGTTCTGGTGAAGCAGGAGCTATCTCCAAACTTCTTCTGGATGTAGAGTACCAGCAACTTCCCCATCCTTCTGTCTGGGGGTAGTCCTGATGCCCACACAGAGTAGGGACTTTATCAACAAGGATTTTGAAGTACCGTGTTATAGCTCCAGAAGAATTTCTGGAAGATCATTTCTGCCATGTCACTCAGAAGGGGCTACTGTCGTCTTTTGCCACTGCTTGATAACAGATCCAGGCTGAAGCCCATCTGTCTGCTGCAAAACCATATTTCTGCATGTCCTTCCTCCCAAACAAAGCAGGTGTCTTACCTACCAGCATTAACCTTCTTCTGTGAAATAACAGACTGTATACAAGCAGAAAAAACANAAAAACGATGGCATTTTTGAATAACTAATTAGGCTTGTCTCTGGTTAGCATAAAGGCATGTCTACTGTTAGGTCTTTGTACAGAAATCCTTGAGGAGGAAAATATATATTCTTGGCAAAATAAAATGTTGTCAGCTCTTTAAGCCTTAGTGGGAACTGAAAATGTCAAGCTTATACCTGTTAGGCATCATTTAAATTGAAATATGGACCTTCTTCAGTCTTCAAAGTAGTGCACTTCAGGTGATAATGATGGATTAACATTGAGAGAAAATGACCTAGCAGCCTGTTAGTTACTCTTTTTTCCAATCGAGTGGGAGCACACCAAATTTTTCATCCATCTGCCAATTGGAGACAGCTGAGAAATGACGACTGCGCTGACTACAGGGCTCCTCCATAAATATTCACTGATGAGCACACTGAAATACGGGAAAGCAGAGGAATGGTTTGTCCAAATTCCGCTGCATTCAGACTTGAGTTTGAGCAGCTCTCTATTTCTAAACAGTGAGGGTTTACTACTTCAAAAACTGCCCCCTTCACAGTTGAGCTTCTTATAGGTTTTCTTACACCACCACACAACTGCATTTTACAAGGCAACTCCGTTACTCACAAGATTAATTCAGTGCCCTTTAAACTGTGGGAGTCATATTCAAATGTGGTTTAGATTAAAGTGATTTAACATTATTCCAACATCCAACAACATGAATGTATGTTTTCAATGGATGGATCTGAAATCAGCTGTTCTGTGTTGTTAAGCCTCTTACAACAAGCTGTTTGGATTGCTGGCTGCTCAGCACCCCAAAGGGACAGATTAATCTCTGAACTCCATGGCTGACTCCTATTTAGAGTTCTCAAGCGTCTGCTCTTCATCTGAGCAGCCCTCAGACAAGTAAGACAATTTACAGGAATCAATAAGAAGCAATTCCAGGCAGCGGAATTGAAGGTAACTTTCCCCCTAGGCAGATGTGGAGAAAGCTACATCCTTTGTTTCATAAAACTCACCACTGAGGTTGTAGGGGTGATCCTTCCTGAGCAGGGAGGAGTCATCTGGAGCACTGAGGGTGCACAATCTCACCAAAGTTGTGAGGATTTTGCCTGAATTCGTGCAGCCCAACGTGGTGCTGTGAAGAGCACGTTCTGTTGCTAACTCAGCAAAAAGTCCCTGAATGCAGCCCACGATACCCCCCAGCAGCAAGGACAAAGATATAACAGCAAACCCTTCAAAATGTCATTAGTTGTAAGTAATAAAATAGGAACAAAAGGGGGTTTCTTTCCAAAGGGAACAGTTAGCTTTTCCACTTCAGAGACCAGAGAGAGACTACTTTTGTTACCTAGAGCACTGAAACGTGCAGGAAATGGGGCTCTGTGGATCACTCAGGCATTTCCAGCAGGGCAAGTAAAAAACACAAGAAAATACATGTAACTCAATAACTGTTCATAAGAGAGGAGCTTTGCCTCTGCTCTTCAGTGAAATCTAACATTAAGAGCAGGTGCATGAAAAGCGAATCCACCACATACACAAATCTGAAGCAGGACACCTCACTGATGTATTTGGATTAGAATCTGAGGGGCAGCCCTTTAGATCCTTATAAACACATCTACCAATGTGTTGATAAACACTTTGAAATCAAGTTTGTTGCTGCATTCCTTATACCTGCTATTACTTGCTATAGAGATTACGTATTATTTACTAGCACAAATGAGACCCACACAGCTGCTTACTGCAGTTCCCACAGATTGGCTTGTACATCTGTCTGAGAATGCAGGATTCTACCAGCAGGCTCTTCCAACACTGTAAGTACCATCAGTGGTCCTCTGGGTACCTCACAGAGCTTTATGAGAGCTCTGAAAAACAGAGGAAACAAATAATGAGACAATACATAGACAGAAGATCCATGGTAGCTCAAAGAACAACTAAGGTTAAAGGGAAGGAGTAGCCAGCAGTTTTTGAAGTACCTGATAGCACAGATGATATTAAAGGTGACTGGTAAGAAACAGTTTTCAAGCATGTTAGAATAACAGGTTTTCACAGTGGGAAATCAGTGATGGCACCACTCTTGTTCTGGAGCTGATCTTTTACACACCTGATGGTGTTTCACAAAGGCTTGCCCACTGCAGACACAGGAGATGGGCATAAGGCTGATGAAGCCAGGCAAAGGCATTGGTGCTGTGCTGGACCCTGTGGTGAAGCTGGGGTGAGTTCCCTGATCCCCTAGAGCAGGTGGGGACTTGCTATATGATCCAACAGAGAGATTCTTTCTGTAGACCCAGTCTGGACTTTTAATGTGCTGGTTCATAATTAATGGCCAACGTGGTGATAATGAATGATACAGAGTAAGGAGAAAATAGAGACCTCCCACCACAAACATATTTATTGCCGTAGATGAGGTCTCCATACGTAAGTCCACACTTTTTCAGGAGTAACGGCAACAGTTTCAGCACTCTGTTGATGATAGTGAGACCACAATATTAAAACAAAACTGCCATCTAACCTGTGCCAACATTATTCATTAGTTATTGCCCTTGGAGCCCACCAGCCTATGGTCTGGAGAGGGAGAAGAAGCACCCCCAGAGCTACACTAACAGCCATGAGCAGGCAACAGCCTCGCTCAGTGCTACAGACACCCACAGATACCGTGGAGTAAGGCTGAGGGGAGCAAAATACACAAGCACAACCCATCACTCTGCCCCAGCCACGTCCATCCCGTGTTTGTTAGTCAAAACTGCCCCATAGGTATCAGCACACTTCTTCAGGACTTGTCTATGACTATCCCAAGGGCCAGGCAGAGAAAAAAGCTGAGCTCCAGCTGTGCCTGGAACATTAGTCTCTCTGAGAAAATCAGTGGGAAACAAGAATACAGACATTTTTCTCCTATCAAAACCTTTCCTTATATTAAACACAGTAACCACTCTGCTATCGAACCTCCACACTCACCAAAGACACTGGGTAAGACCTTCTGGGGCTGATCAGATGCTGAACTTTCACAGTAGATCCCTCCAGGACAGTGTAGGACAGTCATTTGGGTGTGCTGGGAAAAGTTTTGGTCTCATCCTGTGGTAAAACATGCCTCTGTGGTTGGGTCTGTGTTTGCATTTGCATTCAGATTTCTGACCATGCCTTGCCCTCAGCTCCTGGGTCACTCACTCCTCTAGCAGTTGCAACAGCAGAAGCATTTTTGTGACTTATCACATGGGTGTTTTCTCCACTTCTCCCATTGATAGAATTAATGCAGCTTATGTCTAGAATTCGGTACCTTCAATATTTGAACAACTCTTGTAGCTTTCTCTCTTTTGTTTTTGTTTTTGTTTTTTTTTAACTGCTTGGTTTATTCATGAAATTAACATTTCTGAAATCCTTTGATTTCCAAATAAATGTGAAGTATGTCCTGCATAACTACTACCCTGAAACAATAAATAAAACCTGTGCAGGGATGACGGCCCAGTTCTTCCCCACTGTGTGAATGTCCCTGCAAGAGTCAAGCAGCTCTAAGAGCAGTCTTAATGCAATTCTAACATATAGAACCAACATATTGTCTTGGAAGGGACCCCCAAAGGTCATGTAGTTCAACCTCCCTGTAACAAGGAGAGACATCTCTCACTAGACCACATTGCCCAGAGCCCCATCCAGCCTGACCTTAAATGTCTCCAGGAATGGAGCCTCCACCACCAATCTAGGCACCCTGTTCCAAGGATCCACCACCCTCAGACTGAAGAGCTTTCTCCTGATGGCTAACCTAAATCTACCCTTTTCCAGCTTCAAACCATGATTCTTTGTCATATGCTCCTAGGAGGTGGATGGTCTGAGGGCTGGCATAGGAACAGAGGAAGTTTGGGATTACCATAGTTACCATTTACTCACCATCCCTGGCCCTACAGAAAACACAGATCATGAGGAATTAGGAGTGAAAGCCAGAAGCTTTAATATGGAATTAAATTATAGCCAGCAAGAGACAAGCATCAGAAGTTTGGCAATTAGCTCAGTTTACATAATCTCCTCAAAGTCCAGCTGCTCAGCAGAATTATCCAAAGTAACTCGCAGCCACTATTTCTTCTTTTTTATAAAAGAAAATTTTATAAAAATAACTAAAATTAATTCCCATGTGCAGATTTTGTGCCTATTTGGACACACCTGCTTATTTGCAGCCAAGCAAAACTTCTCGGGTTAAAACAAAAAGAGAATTTATATTATGATGTGAATTTCTGTCACACGTTTTAATTTCTATCATTATGCCACCACATGATTTCCATGTTCAGCCCTAAATTGGCTCACATTGGTATGTGTCTGAGTCCCAGGCTGACAGGAGGCTGCTGAACCTTGCAAGACCCAGGGGCTACTTTTAGCTTTGAATTTCAATTTGGAAGTGAAATCTGACACAGAGCAAGTTTCACCTGGTTTTAGGTTTCGCTGGAAAAGGGGGAAACTGATGAGGAAATGCAGGTAGCTGTCAGAGGGCAATTTCAGGGACAGATGTGAAGCCATGAGCAGCTGCAGCGTAGGGAGAACATTCATGTTGCCAGTGGAAAAGCTTTGTGAAGTCAGGAGCATTCATATCTTTGAGTGAACTGCCATTGCCTCTAACAGGGATGTGCAGCAACTGGACTTGGCAAAGTGGTTTTGGTGGTCTGTGATCTTTCTCCACAGCAGGAAGAAAAAAAGCTTCACCCCAGAGCATATTAGAAGGCGCAGCCAGACTGCGCAGATATTTCCCCTCACCCTTCTCTTCTCCAAGCTCCCTCAGCCTTTCCTCAGAAGGGAGGTGCTCTACTTTATCATCTTTGTTGCTCTATGCTGGACACCCTGCAGCAGCTCTGTGTGGTACAGTGTTTGTGCAATGTAAGATAAATGCACAACAGCTGGAATGGGAGACCTGGTACCAGAGGGCTTTTTCCAGCAGACGAAGAAGTGTGCAAGGCAAGTGGGAATGAAATGATGGAATTACCCAGTGTGTAAGAGCATGGGGCCAGCCAGCATGCAGCTATGAGTCAGTAATTCTTTGTTGTCAGGGAAGCAGTTTACAAAGAGGTCCAGAATCCTTGAAAGATATGTGATACGTTGAGTGAATTCCCCAAATTACATTTACCAGTGAGAAAAAACCCAGTGAGATTGCACCTTCTGGGTTTATATATGCACCTCCTCAAAAAAATAATCATTAAAACCAATTAAAAAAATCATTAAGCATCACAGCTCCCTCTTTACTTCATGAATAGATCTTATTATGAGAAGAATTCAGTTGTAAATATGGTAAATGCTGGGAAAAACCCTATTTTTGCATGTATAGATGTGTGTTGTAGCCTTTCAGAGAACAAACTTGTGTTTAGTACTATAGCACTATAGTAAGTATAGTTATTACTATAGTACAAGCACAGAATCACACCTCGGGGTCTGCCTCTGCTCCACCAGCTTTTATTTGGCTTTATTTCATTTTTCCCCAGCCATTTTCCAAGTCTGACTGCATGAAAACCTTAATCACTGAAACAGATTAAAAGCAGAGGTGGTGATATTTTCCTGTGGTCTTCAGTACCCCTAGTAAACCCCCTACTTGCTTATGAAAAAAATAATTTCAAAATGTCTAATTGTATAGCATTTCACAAATTCACAAGTTAAGAAAACTCCTTTGTGGCAGACATAGCACTGTGCATGTTTTGGACTTGTGTTTAGTTGTCTGTGTGCTCTTGTATAAACATATACACACGCGCACGGGTGCACGCAGGTCCAGAACAACATTCCCAGCCTGCGCAAGAATATCATCCTGGTTTTGATTTTAAGGAATATTTTATTTCATATTTACTCTGGTTTTCTCTTTGTTTTTTCTTTTCTGTTTTGTTTTTTGGAGTGCTTGCATTTTATAGCACAGAACATCATCTTTAATGAAAGATGGGAAAGCTCCACAAAGGAACACAGGATTAAGTCATACAAGCTTTTGACTTAAGAAATTAAGGCCTGGTGTTGCACATACTTTATGTCATGTTCTGGGTGCAGCAGTCAGTCTGCTGAATGTGTGAAGCAGAGATTTTGGTAATTAATATTTAAAAAGTTAGATCCTTAGTTGCTATTGCATAGCATTCATGGAAACAAAACCAACATGCATCAGTTTGGAATATGTTCCAAACCAATTCTAAAGCTGTCTAAGCTGTCTAAACATATATAAAATATGTAAACACAAATGTACATTTTATGCATAAATAGCATAGAAGCTGGAATAATATTGACATTATTATGTGATACAGCTGGTAATTTTTTTAGTTTTTTCAAACTATACAGTTCAAGTTAAAAAAAAACAACAATCCACACCATTGATGGTTCTTGCATAACAGATTTCATAGAATCACAGTGTTGGAAGGAACCTCCAAAGGTCATCCAGTCCAATCCCCCTGCAAGAAGCAGGGACATCACTCACTAGACCACAGTGCCCAGAGTTCCATCAAGCCTGACCTTGAATATCTCCAGAGATGGAGCTTCCACCACCTCTCTAGGCAACCTGTTCATAGATTTATAGAATGGTTCAGGTTGGAAGAGACCTTAAAGATCATCTAGGTCCAACCAATTTCCAGGCACTCCCAGGCTCCCACCATCTCAATTTTAATGAATTTAGACATTAAATGTAAGGAAAAACTTCTTCATGGAAAGGGTCATCAGGCCTTGGAATAGAGTGCCTGGAGAGGTGATTGAATTGACATGCCTGGATGTGTTTAAAAGTCATGGGGATCTGGAGCAAACAATGCTTTAGCGGTGGCCTTGGGACAGTTGGTTTAACTGATGTTAAAGGTCTTTTCCAACCTAAACAATTCCATGAATTGTGCCCTTAGCCTGTCCCTCTGGGTTGTAACAAGTTCCTCAAAAACCATAATGAGCCCTGAAGACAGTTGAGACATGGCAGCCTCACCACCCTGCCACCAGTACTGTGCCCACCAAGAAAATATTACTCCAGACATGGATTCAAGATCACCTAAAAGAGTTATTCAAAAAAGAAACAGCACAATGCTTAGAAACCACTAGGTCTGTATTTTGGCTGAAAAATAAGTGTTACTTGCACTCCACTACAAGATGTCATTATGACTGCAGCATGGTATGTAATGAGAGGAACTCCAAGCTGCCAGCAGAGACAATCCAAAACAAGCAGCACACTGTAAATCCACAAATAGAAAAATTACAGCCCTCGCTCACTCTTTAGCTGTGGACATAGTCTAAAATTGGGTTTAAATTACCTTTATCAGCATGGCTTCAAAAGCTTGACCTAAACAAGCCATCAGTCCCCACCGTATAACAAGCCCCAGCCACATCTGAGCCACTTTGGAGAGTGGAACAGGACAACTTTTGAAAGCTAGATACATTTTTTATATTTAGATCTATCAGTGCCAAGTGGTTTAGATTGAAATTTTATGCTGGAATGAGCATTTATGAGGATCACAGACTAAACTACAGGAGAAGAATTTTTATGGCATGGTACTAAGCTGAATCCTGCATTCGTTCAGGACAAAATATGCCCCTTACTCTTAACTCCCACAAACTTCACGAGAAATAGGGTAGCACATGCTGGAAAACATGACAGTGTTTTCTAATTAAATCCTAATGGGAGCCGTTTTCTGGGAACTGCATTTAACTTCATAATAAATGAAGCTGTGGATAACATGAAGTATTTTCTCCTGTCTAGTAAAAGAGAAAAAGGTTACAAATTTGGTGGTTTCCTTATACCTTTTATACTGCTTCAGCTTTAGGATCCCAGCCCTGCAAAGATGAAGCATATGTTTGGCTTTGTTTATTGCATTGGCTGTGATGTGGTTAGCTACCATATCTAAAAGTTAATCAATTAAATAAGCCTCAGCCCGGCTGAGATTAATTCCCACATACGAATTGTCTGGGGTACACACTACTGTTTATTTTATGAGAAACAATTGCTATCTTAATTTATTCCATTTATAAGCTGATGTATGCTTTTAAGATATTGACAGCTGTGCTGTGCAGCCAACGCAGAAATGCATTGCACAGAATGATCTACTCTTGCATGGTGAGTTTTAGCCCTGCTAGCATCAGCCATGCTACTCGCATACCCTAGTCTAAGGCAGGGAAGAATCAGGGTCATTTATTTTGCTCTAATTTAAAGCTTAATTCAATTTTATGGATGCTGTCATAGAATCATGAAGGTTGGAAAAGACTTTAAAATCTTGACTTGGAAAAGAATTCAAGTCATGACTTCATTAAAGATAAAGCTTTATAGTGAAATCTTCCCTGCTGCATTTTCTGCTGGATCTACAGCACTTTGTGTGTTTATTGGTTTTTGCATTAAAGCACAAAAAGTAACCTTCATCTTACTTTTAATTCTTAACTTACTTCATTAAAAAATGAACTTTAGTGACAAAGCTCTGCTTAAACATTTTGAAGTTTTTTGGCTGTTTATTTTCCTTAGCCACTTCACAAGACTATTTGTCCTTTCAAAATAGTACACTGGTGGTTTTGCCCCAGCACAACACTGACTGAAGCCTGATATAATAATATCAGGAGCAGAAAACCTGACATCTCTGGGGAAGAAGGAAAAACAAAATCTGAAAAAAAAGAAAGGAAAAAAGGATGTAAGCTGATGCCCCACTGACTTCCTCATCTGTCTGTCAGACATCAGCCCTGGCACTGATGTAGTTGGGCCACCACCTCCCCCAAGACAGCCATGTTAAACTGACCACCTCCAGCAGGGAGACTGTCACTGCCTCAGCATGGCATTGACCCATGTAATAACGGGAAGAGGAGAATCAAAAAGTCAGGTGTCAGCAGGAGGTGTCTCTTGGTGGGGCTGGTGAGGAGCAAATAGAGAGATAAGGGGTTGTGGTAATACCAAGGGTTATTTAGGCTCTTGTGCTTGCATGAGGAGAAACACAAGTTTCAGAGGGTAGAGAGCAAAGAAGACAACAACTCTTCTTGGGAATAAGAAGAATTATTATTTAGTCTGCAGTTATTTGAGCCTGGGCTAGGGGAGCCTCTCCTAGCCCTGGAAGGCAGCTGAGAACTCACAGCAGGAACCATGAGGGCACACAATGGGTTATGGTACCTCTCCATGGGTGAAATCCCCCTCCAAGACAACCTTTCTCCAAAGCCCACATCAAATCCATGGTCTCATGGAGCACCATGAACCTGAGGTCAGCAGCAGTTTGGATTGTTCCCAGTGCCATAACATGAGACATCCACGGGAAAAGGTTTTCTCTTGGCCAGAACTGAAGAGTGAAACAAAGTCTACATTCATAGTGTTGGGCACTTTTGCTGTTGAAACCACAATGCAGGCAGGAATTCATAGGAGTATGGTATTCCCACTGAGAGCTTTAATATTTGTAAACAATAACACAGACTTATGAAGCAGTCCTGAAAAAAATGGCACTCAAGATGCTTCCTGAGGAGAGGAGGAGGTTAGGAGTCGACAGGCAGAGACAGAACAGCCTCTGAAAACTTTCAGCAGAAATTAAACAAGTAAACAATAGACTTTGATTTTCTGGGGTTTTGTAAAAAAGTGGTTAATTTGGGGAAATAACACCCCCACCACTCCAAAAACTGCACTGCTGCCTTTGCATTTCATGGAAAGCTTTAAAAAAAATTATGTGCAAACTTCTCTCATAATAAAGGGGCCAAGGGAGAACTTGTCCATCTCTAGGGATCATTCAGGCGGGGTTTCATGTCCTTACTGCATATTGAAAAAGTGCCCAAAGTAATAAATGAGCCCTGATTTTTTCAGGAAAAAAAATTTCACTTGCCAAGTTTCACACTGGAACAAACTCCAGATCTCACATATATTTTATTCTCAAGAACTTTTGCCGAATTAGAAGATACAGGTTTCCTTAAGCACCACCTGATGATCTTGTGGAAACCAGGAAAACTCAAGTTTGACACTTGAACTCCAAAACCTTTTATTTTTTACAAATGAAAGAGAAAACACTTCTCTAGCATCATCACACCCTGAGTCAAGATAATTTCCAAAAAGTTGGAGTGTTTTTTTCTTTTAACTGAAAACACTCCTGGGCTGTTTCCACAGAAACCACATGCAAATGCTAGACAGCATTTCTTTGAGACAGAAAGCAAGAAAGAAGTAGCACTTAAAAAAATTACTTTAATGTGATAAAGCAATATTGAAAATCCAGTATAATTCATACTTTTCTTTATAAACAGTTGTGCAGATGATAAGTGATAATGAAAAAACCCAGACTGTTTACATCTAAACCAAGGAAGCCTCACTATTTTGCTCCATTTTGGTTTATTTCTGTTAAGTGCCTTTATTTCTAAAGTGGCTGCCACAGCTTCACAGCTCCCTGTAAATTTTCCTGCTTATGGACACTGGCATTTGAAAGAAGAGCTGCAGCGTTTCTGCCCAACGTATTAATCACCTCAGCGACTAGTAATTTATCTTTTCCAAAGTCTACAAAAACCAAATTGCTCATAATGGCAATAGAAATGCTATCAAATACACGGCGCTGTCCTACTTGCAGTATTAAAGCCTCATTTCACAAACCTCAGTGCAGATCCTGTTCATCTCACCTGCTCAGCTATTAGTTTCAATTTGTCTCCCAACACTTGCCAACACGCTGGGGTGTGTGAGCAGTCCCAGAAGACCCCTTTGGAAAAAATCTTGCTACATTCTCACACCTCTGACAATATTTCACTATACCTCTGGGTAATGCTAAACAATCTTTGCATTGTCCCATGCCATCTGTTCAGCATTTTTAAGCGTAACTGCTCCAAAGCGGCGGCTTGTGTGTTGTAACCAGGCTCTGTTCTACCATACCATTCGTTTTTGTCATACTCTTTTCCTTCCAGTTCATTTCTTTTTCATCACTGGCCAGTGCAGAATATCACTCAAATGAGCTGCTTGACACAGCCAGGAAAATGAAGCCGTGGAGGGAGCATCATCTGGCTCATTATTATTGCCAGAAGCAGCGTATTTTCAATTGCCTACCAAGGGGGACCAGCCCGTATCACTTCCAGAAGAGCTGGTGGGTATCGCATGATAAATCCACAGATCATCACAACCCAGTTGTGCCCAGGTGTCCTGCACCACAGGGGGGGAACTGTGTGGCATAAATTCCCAGGGGCTCAGAGCTGCCACCTCCCTGCTGGGTGACTCATTGCTCCTGAGGCTTGGCACTGGCTCCTAAGTCTCTCTCTCCCAGCCCCAGATCTTGAGCTTTGCACTTAAAGCATAAATAAATTACATCAGGCTTCCTCATTTGCAAAATGAGGATGTGGGTCCTCATGCGAGAAGTATTTTGGAGCTGGGACTGAGTATGCTAAAAATATTCCTGTTGCACTTTTGTTGTTTGAGTGAGTTTTAATTCATTTTAAATGGAAATATTTTAAATCAAACCTCTTAGTTTTTACATTCATTAGTAGAAAACATCAGTGACCACTTTCCCCAATGATTCAGGTCTCCAAGTGCTCAACAGGTACCCTCAGTGCACTGCCAGTACCCGAGGAATAATAAAAAGGTTTTATGCTAAACTGAGATCAAAAGCCCCCTGGAGGAGTGTCTGCCTGCAGTCACACTTGAATTTCAGAAAACCATAATAGTAATTAAAAAAAGAAAGTAGTTCTGACTATTCATTCATTGTTTATTCAGTTTTGAACCAAGTAATTCATTAATTGCTGAATTTGCCTGATCAGCACCCTGAATGGAGACTTGTGAAATCCTGACCATGTTCTGAACAAATAAGTTGGTTTATTAGATTCATGTTTTAAAATTTCTTTGCCTTCCCATAACGCTATTCACTAACCTAAAGCTGGACCATCGCTGTTTTCCCAAACGAGCACATGTGGTGACATCCATCTCCCGTAACCGTTGACCTCAGGAAGTTAAGAAAACAAACGATTTCAAAACCAGACTGTGAAATATGGCTGCTACGATGGCCAGCACATTCTTCTCATTTTTCATTAGCCTCTCCTGTAGCCGTCACAGGACAAATTATCCGCAGGAAACAACAGCCGGCTCTCCATAAGGCAGAGGCTGGTTAGGTTTTTCCATAAAAATTTAATGGTAGGAACATGGGATAACATCCAGGGCACATCCTAATACTGGCATTCAGATGAAAGCAAATGGATTTGAGGCAAAGGCTCCTGAAGGCTGTATCATAGAGCTATCACCCACCTCCAGGGTCCCAGAGGTGTCCCCAGGGTGAGCCAGCACCCTCCACTGCTTGTGCCACCCTCTAAAAAGCACAGACAACCAGTTTTTAATGGTTCCAGCCAAGGGGATGTTTAATGGGAGCTGCTTGGGTTTCCTTCCAAGATAGTTCTGCTGTGACCTAGGTACCTGTTAATTGTGTCTTTGAGGCAGAAGCCTTGTGTTTGGGCTTTCCTGTGAGGGAGAATTTCCATAGGGAATCTACTAAGGTTTGTTTATATATATTTTTGCAAATCTCAGCGAACACTGGTGTTATTGTTAAGGGATTCCCACAGGGAATAGCAAGCAGCATGGAAGGATGGATCAGAGCCAGCAGCAAGGGAAAATACTGCACCTCATATCTAACAAGTGGGAAGTCCACTGGCAGAACTGTTCCTAGAGACGTACTTTTAATCCAACCCATAATCTCAGAGTAAGTACTGAAAGATGAGCAGCTGTTCAGATGCACTTGAGGTCATCAGTTTTTCCTCACTCAGAATTGCCTCGCACAGTTAGGGACTAACTTTCCTCTGATTGCCTGCACTAACAGAGAGGAGAGTCCTTATACTCACAATGTCCTGGATTATGTCTGCTATGCCAGCTATGCCCATTCACAAGCAAAAGAGCTACAGCAAAAGACAACCCCATCAATAGTTTAAAACACCTAACCTGAATCTTCCATATCAGAAAGTCCCGTTTCCAGAAACCACTGCTAACTGTTGGAGTGGGTTGGAGAATTCAGTTGACTGATGTTAAACTGCTCAAAACAATCAGGTGTCTGCCATCGTTATTCATATCCAGGCTTATGGAGTATGAAATGCATAAATGTGAATAATTCTGTGCAAACCTCTTGGAAATAAAAACACATGTATTGGCCACCAGCATGTTTTAATAATTAGAGGAGAGTAGCCAAGGAATAGGAGAGTCCTAATCAGAATGGATAACAACCGCTTTTTATTTCCTTTCTTTCCCCGCCTAACTCTCTCATCCTCTTTCCTTTCTCACCTGCTGACATCTCACCTTCAGGAGGAAAGGAAAGCATTTCTAAGACTAGCCTTTGGATCCTGTGGAAAACTCATCTCCAGCTTCCAAGCTAAGCTTCCCCCTCCCCAGATGGGAATGAGGATTCCTACAAAACACAGCAAAATCAGATCAGAAGAGCACACCATGGACCAAGCTCTGCTGGCTGGTGTGACTCCTCTTTCAGAGGCTTCTCAGAACCAGGCCAAAGAAAATCCAAAAGATTCAAAGAAATGGTGAGTCAGTCTTAAAATATTCAGGACATTGGCCTAAAAAACCTGATGTCTTTAAAAAACAACACCACAAAGTAAAGCAACAACCCCTTCTGATTCTCTCATTTGCCTTCTGGTTGCTGAGCAGTTAGTATTTGCACAACATATTTAAGGTTTTGTCCTTAAAAGCAGAAGCTGCTGGCACTCACATCCAATTCTGTGATCTAATGTAAAATGACATCTCAGAATTACATATCACTTCATTCATAATGCTTATAGAGGGTCTTTTGGATCAATCATTTTAAAGCTGGTGATTTTCACACTAATGGCATTTTTCACAGGGGAGTGGTTATAATTCAGACTCTCTCTTCTTCTCTCAGTAGTTTTATGCCAAAGTCACAGTTGTCCCCTAAATGCTCAGCTTTCACCTAATTCATGTGCTGTGCCAACAGAGCTGATGGACTAAAGTCTCTCCCAAAAGAACTTCATCAGTCAGCTTCTTCATTCCATACATGTAATCTTGCACCATCTATGACCAAGAGCTAGGGTTTGACTCACATGCCTGACCCTGCTAAATCTTTGGGAATTTTACTACAGATGTGATTGGGGTATCGGGCTGCAACTAGCCTGTAATGATGTGAAAAGAGAACATCATCATCATCATTTAGTTCTTAGGTGGACTAATGGACAATGTAACAATGTGGCAACCAGAAAATTCCAAGTCCCTTTTGCCTTCTATTGCAAAGCCTGAAGAAAATCATATAATCTCTACATATCTCTCTATGCCTTCCCAGATTTTTAGTTATCTTCTGCTATTTCAATTTTTCTTAAACTCTAGGCTACATCACTATGTGCAATTACTAAATTAGGACACCAGAACAAAGTTTTGCCTCACCGGGAAAATGTTTGGTTCAAATTCTTGGAGGACACTGCTCTGTATTGAAATACAAGAAATCAGAGTACATAAAAACAAGCCACACGCAACACCCACCCCCCACCCCCACACCAATTGTAAAAAACACCCGTCAACTAGAAACTTGTCTTTTCCTTGCATTCCTGGCTCAGCAATAAGGAGGCCTGCACCGTGAAGTGCAGAAAGTTCAAACAGCAAGAGCTTGATACAGAGCCTTACATACCGCAGTTCTAAAATACTTCTAATCCACCTTACTGTAAGGGGACTGCACAGCATAACACAGGCCCTTCAGATAACGAAGCTACAAAAAATCAGTGATTGCTCTGAGCGGCACAAGCTGCCAAAAACACTTTGAGCCCCTATGGAGAAGACCTTCACCTCTGGATGGAGCCCATCAGTGCACACCCTGCTGCAACTGCCAGCTCTTGGAAAATGACTTTCATCTGTCTGCAGAACATGTAGAAGTAAGCCTGGCAGCCCTTCTCAGAGCTTTACTCACTGCAGCTTAAACGAGATAACCACCCCATGGTGCCTACCAGTCCCATATCCTCATTACACACAGCATACATGACAGACACATTGGGTAGCCTGCCTTAGTTACTGTTTCATTTTTCCTAACTTTCAGGCAAATACTTTTACCTGGCATTTATTTCTTCTGTCCTACAAACAGAGATAGGAGAGAGGCTTTCATTTTTTTCCCATTGGTAAATAAGAGGTGGGTTTTTTACAGGATGGTGCACAGTGAATGGCTCCTCAAAGCATTCGGTTCTTGCTCACCTGGGTGTTTGGTTCACTCACTAAAGCTAAACCTCAAAGGACTCAGTTCTTATCAGCACAAAGAGCTAAGTGTAATGAAAGTAATAAAATAGAAAAAAGAAACTTCTGATACATTACTTGTGAATACTTATGCTTACCAGTATATGCTTACAGTGAGTGTCCAGCCATCTGCATCTTGTTTCCAAGACGCCTTCAGCTCTTTGCATCTCAGCACCTTTCCTTGACCCATTTGGAGCTGATTTCAATGATTCCCTCAGGCTCCGCCCAGCACCACTAGTGACAGAGTGCTCAAGAGATGCAGAGCTGTCCCAACAAACCTCAAGCCACTATCTGTGTCTTGCTCATAGAAGCTGATGGCAATTTTAGGCAATGTTACATCTCCTTCTTTGAAGACGGAGAGCCCAGATGTGCCCCACAAACCAGAAAGTTTCTGGTTGATAGGTAGGTAGTGACAGCAAAGAGAACTAAGTTCAGTAGACCTCTTGACAAAGTCAGTAATATTGCTCTTTCCAAGCAGCTTGAAAAACCCATTTTCTACTATAAACTGGCAGAATTTTATACTTGCCAAAACATCAGACTTCCATGCAATGCTACCAGTGCAATGCTGCCTTTGCTCAGTGAGGCAACTCCTCAGCTACTGCTTGTCATTTATTAATTTCCTATTTCACTTGGAATGGAATGGTAGGATCAAATCACACAGAGGAAATGGTCAGGATAGCAGCAAGATGTCTGCATGAGCTCTGAAAAACTTCTTGCACCACTATTGCCAGAGAAATTACGGAAACCCGCCTGAGCTCCTTAAAACAGACCAGGTTCAATGAACACACAATCAAATCCATTATATTGCAGGGTTCAGGGTTTCTGTTCTTCCTCCCTATCATGATGCAGATAGAGCATTTACTAGCCCATGATGGTCACCATAAGAACATGTGTCTTACCAGTATGAGTCAGGGTGTTCTGCTACCTTTAGTTACCCCTTAGAACACCATGTCAAGGGATTGTTCACGTTCGCATATCCAGCATTTAAGAAGAGCCAACTTGAGAGAGTGGAAAATCATTTCCATTCATTTTAACAGAGTTCATAGGTTATAAAACAAAGACAAAAAGCCAAAATATTCATAAACTCCAAAACCAGGTATTTTTGCTTCAATGCTTGTAGGAGCATGTGAACAGGCATGGAAAGAAGACTACTTGTAAGTATTCGTGTTTATAAACAGGTTTCTCTTGCCCTGCCTTCGTAAGTTGAAAAATTAACAGACGTTTCACATTTTGCTGTCTAGGGATCATAGGAATCATAGAAAGGTTAGAGTTTGAAAGGACCTTAAAGTTCATTGAGTTCTAACCCACTGGCATGGGCAGGGACACCTCCCACTAGATCAGGTTGCTCAGAAACCCATTCAACCTGGTCTTCAACACTTCCAGGGATGGAGCAGCCACAACTTCTCTGGGTAACATGTTTCAGTGTCTCACTACCCTCATACTAAAAAACTTCTTCCTAATCTCTAAATTAAATCTCAATTTAAAAACATTAGGCCTTGTCCTCTCACCCCCAGCCCTTGTGAAAAGGTTCTTCCCACCTTTCCTACAGGCCCCTCTCAGGTACTGGAAGGTCACTATCAAGTCCCCCCTTTCTTTTCCTCCTGCCAACCAACCCCAAATCAGCCTGTTTTCATAAGAGGGGTGCTCCAGCCCTCAGATCATTTTTGTGGCCTCCTCTGCACATGCTCCAACAGATCCACATCCCTCTTTTGTTGGGGGCTCTAGAGCTGGACACAGTATTCCAGGTGAGGTCTCACCAGGGCACAGTAGAGGCAGAAACCAGCGGTCTGGATCTGCTGGCCACACTTCTTTTGATACAGCCCACAATGAGGTTGTCTGCAATTGCATACTGGTGGCTCATGTCCAGCTTTTGGTCCACTAACACTTCCAAGTTGTTTTCTACATAGCTGCTCTCAAGTGTGTCCTCCCCCAGTCTGTATTCATATCTCCAGTGGTCTAGTGCTTGAGCCACTGTTTGGCTCCTAGGAAAGCAATCTGTCTTAAATAACTCTATATTAAAGAACAACTATTAGAACTTAGATGTGTTTATATCTTGCTCCACGCCATCCTAGACAAAGATTGTTTTTTCACCTGAGTTTTGACCTTCCATTCACTAATTCATTGTCTGCCATGACGATTGGCTCAAAGCTAAATAAATAATTACAGCAATCTACACCTGTTCAGAGAGTAAACAGCGTCAAGGCATGAGTATTTGACTAAGCCATGTGGCCAGTGAATCCATGGAGCATCAGCCTGTGGTGGGTAATGGTCTAATCCTGGAATGTGGTTGCACTTCATGTTATGGACTTTATACCCCCTGCTATTTCATACCTTCTTAATCATGCTTTAATCTCATTATCAGACACAACGATAACTAGTCTTTCCAGAGTGATAACAGATTTACAGCCTACTCAAAGTTTGCCTAAGAGAGAGGAGCCAGAGACTAGTCTTCAACCTCCCATCTTGCATTAACAGGGACAATGGCAATCATAGACACAGAGTGGTTTTCAGTCTTTGTTGCTGTTGCTTTCACTGAGTAGTAACAGCAGTGGCTAAAGAGAAGATGATAATCTCTGGGAGTACATGAGGATTAAGCCCAGCATGAGCAGGGACTGAACACTGAAACTAATGCAGGTCTTCAAGGCACAGCTATAATTAATGCAGATAACGTGGAACGGCACCAGTCCATCCAGGCTGCTGCTTGATAGCATGTGATTTATGGATTACAGAGCCTGATCCTGTCAATGTGGAAAGGGTCATGGGCTTTGTTTCCTGACTTCAGAGTGTTACCATAGACAATGCATAGGAGAACTAAATAAAAAAAGAAGAGGGGAGGAAGGATCTTTCCTGGTTTCCTGGCCATGCTCAGACCCTTTAAAAAAAACCCCCAAAACAAAACAAAAACCCACCAACCAAAAAACTCAAACAGCTTCCCAAATTTCTCTTTCATCATAATTTTCTTTGCTTTATAAGTTTTTAAAGGATCTCTGATGCTTCCAGAAACAGTTATGCAACAAAAACCTTTGTTCATCTCCAGCCCTAGAAGATTTGTGGTTGTTAATCTGCTTTGCTATTCATCTCTGCATGAAGTTATCAGACCTTACCCTTTACTAGCTTCTACTGATGTACCTCAGGAACCCTTCCAAAGATATGGCGCTCTAATGTTGAGGTAAGGGGAAGAAGATCCATACCTTGTATGCTTTCTAGAAGCTATTTCAAGATGAGAAGATGCTGGTCTTTATTTGGTTGTGATTGTCCTTCTGCAATGAATCTAAAAATAGTAATTAAATTATACAAATCTTCCTAGACACTTTTAGCTGGCATTCAGCCACTACTCTGCAGAGAGCTGTGGAGGGGGTAGGCAAGTTACTGTGCCACTGCTGCAGACATAACACCAAGATTATGATCATATTTTTTTATCTTGTTAGCTCTAAGATTTGACCAGTCTTAACATACCCATGACTGAAAATATCTTGCATGCTGGCAGTGCTCACAGTAATGCTCTCTAACTCATTCCTGTTGAACCATACAAAGCAGATGACTGGAAGTGATTAAAGGCTTCATCTGCCCTCCAGCCCCAGGGGTGTCATTCAGGAGAGAAGTTGTGAGTCCTTTCAAGCCCACCACACATTCCCCAAATTGGAGATTTTGAGGAATAAACTCTCATTTTTAGCACAAAGCTACCGGATACCAAGAACTACCATTGTGCAAATGACATGCTCCAAGACTCATTTTACTATTCAGATCCCAAATCCCCCATTTCCTGTTGACTCTCATTGCTTAAGCTAATATCATTCAGCCTACTCTTTCAACTGGGTAGAAGGGCTCAGTGAAACCCCACTGCAGTCAGAACAACACAGTGCACATGTGTAACAGAGTAGAAATTGTTGGCTCAGAGCATATTCATTTGTTGTGTGTAACTCAGTAATAAAAAACAAATGCAGAGACCTCAGATTATATATCATAAAAATACTGCAATATTTTATGTGTCTCATTTTAGCAGCCTATTTTTAAATAACAATCTTATTTTTTTTTCAATTCCAAATCACTGAACAGAGGAGGAAAACATTAAAAGTATTTTTAGTTTATAGGCTAAACGTCCAGCCCAGCAGTTTGCTAGTAATATATGTACACTGATAATAAACACAGCTAGCAGGGGATGCAAGGCAGCCTCAGTCATTTCTCTCTGCTCTGCAAGAATATTCTCATCCTGTTAAGAATTCAGGTGGCAGCTAGGATCACTGACTGCATTGGTTCACACTCCCCTGAAAAGAAACCAAATGATAGTTTGTTCTTCGAAATACCACAAAGCCTTTCAGAATGCCACAGTTCGGCTGCTCAGGGGACACCACTAAACCAGTAATGTTCATAGAATCATTCAGGTTGGGAAAAGACCTTTAAGATCAAGTCCAATCACATACTCTACTGTACTAAACTTAACACTGCATCCAAGTGGCTTTTGAACACATCCAGGAATGGCAACTCAGCCACCTCCCTGGGCAGCCTGTTCCAAGGCCTGATGATCCTTTCAGTTAATTTTTTTTTCTTAATATCCAATCTAAACTTTTCACGGTGCAGCTTGAGGCTATTGCCTCTTGTTCTGTCACCAGTTGCTTGTGACACGTGTGAGAAGAGATCAGTGCCTACTTCTCTACAGCATCTCTTCAGGTAGTTGTAGAGAACAATGAGGTTCACTCTCAGGCTCCTCTTTTCCAGGCTTAACAGCCCCAGTCCCCTCAACCTTTCCTCATAGGCCTCTGCTTTTTCTTCTTCAGGTAGTTTTTTTTAATCAACATGTAGGGTTGGTTGTTCTCCAGGGAATGCTAGCAATACTAGGGACCTCATGAGCTTGGAAAGATACCTAACACAGTTAGAAGACTTCTAGGAGGAAACAATTTTGTATCTAAACACACCCCACCTTTCCAGTACATGTTTATACCTCCTGAGAGTACACCACTCTCTGCAGAGCATGGTGAGGGTCTACCCCACAGGCAGGTGATGATGGCAGGAGTTCCTCCTTGACCACTCTGGGCAAATCCCATATGCCAGGCTTCAAGACACAGAGGACACTCAGCACCACAGATAAGCAGGTAAAAGGTTTTGCTTTGCTTTGGGTGAAATGTTGTGAGTGCTGTACAATGAATGCACCAGGAGTAAAATACAACTGAAGACCCCAGAGCTACCAAAAACCACAAAAAATCCAGTGTTTATTATGGTGTGTGATAGCAGCATTTTAATTCTATCCAACTGAAGTTCCTATTGCCACAGAGACTGTCTAAAACATCTCAGTATCATTCTGGCAACATCTGTAGTGAAAGACAATAGCTTTCTTGGCAGCAGATGGGTTAACACTTTCAAAAAAGTATTTGCTGTCAGGGCCAGACAGCAGCTCTCCTTAGTTTACTCCTGAATAATATAATCAGTGTTGACACTACTTTTTCCACCCTCTCTCCTCCAGTTGCTTTATTTCCATGAGGATGTACATTAGGATACCACATGCTAAAGAAATAACCATCACCTGCCCAAGCACATCCTACAGTACCTACAGAACCTGAACTGAGAGAATGCAAATCGAGTGGCCCTTTTCAGTTCCCCTAGCCAGAGGGTTTGGAGTGAGCAGGGTGTATTTTTTCTCCTCTGGCCTTGGGAGGTGAAGACAAATTAGCCTTTGCCTCTGACAAACAGGCGTCTTGTTTTCAACAACAAAGACTCCTAATTGAAAACTTAACCCCTCGTTTGAAAATCCCTTGTGTTTTCACACTTTGCTTTTTACTTTTTTGTTTCTTCACTTCAGCATCTTCTGAGAAGATTTTAGGACATGTGAGATGGTCCCAACGTGTCCCAGTAGAAACAACAATAATTTTCCTTGATAGACATGAATTTTCAGGTAGACACAAAGATACTCAGAACCACAGGCAGGAATTTTTCATTACCAGTAGCAAAAATGTTGCCCTGTTTACACAGAGACAAGCATCCTGGAATAGAATACAGGTCAAAGTGGGAAAACCTTTGTCAATCTCTCATCAGGAAAGTCCTGTAGCAGTGTTATTTCCTCTCAGTGAGACGTCAGTACCAGAGCCACACTCTGCACTGTGGAGTGTAGCTGGAAGGTGCTACTGGGCTCAGCCTTTCTCTTCTCTCCTCCCAGTACACCACCAGGAAGTCAGTTCCTGACTTCTAGTTGGTGCTTTAAGAAAAGGGTCAGAAAGGGCTCAACAAATGTCTGAGAAGTGCTCTGGGAACCAAGGTTTATGTGACCATTGAAGATGGTACAAACCAACTCATTGCCCTTCCAAAAGAAAGGATGAGAGAAGCTTGAATTCTTCCCCACAGTGATTTCCTTGGCATGGCACTTCTTGAGTAGAGCACTGTCACATCGTTCCTTTCCTGTTTGCTTTGGGCCCTGGAAAGCTTCGGCTAATTAGGCAGTTGCACTGCCTCTGAGAAATAACAAACAAACGAGCCAATTAGCCCCAATTCATTGTTAAGCTGGAAGCCAACCCACAGCAGCACTTTTCAGAGCAAATTTCCTCACTGGTGACTTTATTTTGTTTCCAGTTTTACTGCCACCTAATTGAAGCCACTGATGGCTAATTGCTTCATTTATCATCAAGTTTACAGGCCACACACTGCAAAACTAATTAGGGATCAGACATTGTGTTGCAGGCTTCCTTTGAAATATTGCTGGCATTTACATTTACTTCTAATTCATTATGTTTCAAAGCGGCCAAGGGAGTGGGAATGAGAAGATTATTCCTAAAAAATAGTGCTGAGATTAGGCAGGCGCAGTTTGAGCTCTCAAGTGACTATTGTAATCTTATTGAGAAAGTGGATGGAGGAGAATTAGCAGTTCCCCTCTCCAATTCCTGACACTACCAAGCACAAACCCCAAACCCACATAATGAATCTTGCATAAATTCTAGCTGTGAGCTCCACTCCATACATGCTGCTCTCAGTCCTACTGATTTTCACAGGGAAGTGGTGAATTTTGCACTTGAGGTGAGAAATACTGCCCTAAGGATTTAAACCTGACAAGTGCCAAAGTCTTGTGAAGGTTCCTCTGTTTGGTGTGGCAGGAGGGGAAGGCAGACATTGGTGCTCACCGCGTATTGATTTGACAATAAATCACCCAAAGCCTGTAGACGTTTGGCAAACCTGCAAAGAATTGCTGTTATTTTAACTGAAATCTGATAGATACTCTACTTCTAAGGCATTTTCAGATAAATGCCTCCACTTCGGAGCCCCTGCACAGGTTTCTCCACTAATTTCACTCTTTGGACTAAAGTACTCAAAACCCCAGTTCTGAGCAAGACTTAGGCTTATCCTAGTTCCTTCTTGCTGTTTGATATTCTTCTGTTGCAACTATTCCTTTGCATTCTCCTTTTTAGGTCGCTTAAGTCCTGACGGGCTCGTTTCTCCCTAAATAAACTTAAAGCACAGAAGCAAAATGTATTTGTTGCCTGGGAAACCTACAATTCAGCATATGAGGTGGCCATCCTAGGAGAGCTGTAGACCTCCAAGGAAGTTTTCATACCAATAAATGTGACCCACCAGAAGTAGCAGGTTAGTACAACATTCCCCGCTACTTGCTTGTTACTTTTTAAAGTGTTTGATGAATTCCTCATTACAGCCCATGATTTATTGCAGATTGATGCAGAGCCTTGGTTTTCACTTTGGAAATGTTTTACTATAATAATGGGATAATTTGATGAAGTTGCAGAAGCGAGCAGAAAGCACTGCCTGAGGATTATTGGTAAATTCATTGTAACATGACTCTGTTTCATTAGCTCCTCTTTTCCTCTGTGTTCAAAGGCTGTTTTCTCTAACGCACTACTCATTTGAAACATCCCATCATCTCAGACCTTCTAAATGACACTAAATATATTGCAATAGCATAGGGTACCCTGCTTCTGACACTGATTATGCACTACCAACAAGAAATCCTCTCCCATCTTCACACTACTATTTTCCTCTGGAATTACTCAGAGAGGTGTCCTCCATAGCAACACTCAAAGCAACATGCTCACTTTACTCTGTGAGGTTATTTTCCAGTTTTGTTGCTCCATGGAGAGCCCAGTGATAATGATGTGCTTTTTGCTGGGTAAAGAAACTGTTATTAGCAGGGCAATAATATTTTCTCAGGTATAATTCTAGGGGAACTCACTAAGTTCAGTCATGCATCACCCCACTGCAAAGCAAACCCTAGGAGTATCTTATACAACACATCACGGAAATAAGCTGTGTATAAGTACCTGATTATTTATATTATGGTAATGTTATGTATTATATAATAATATATAATATTATACTATTATATTTATCAGGAGTTTCTTGCAGAGGGATCACAGCCCTTGCTACCAATGAAAGCAAATCCAGTGGTGGGTGCAAGTAATTGTAACAAGAACCTAGTCTCAGAATAAAGTTGCAATGGTCTTGGTCTGTGGTCACATGTAAGGACTCGTCCTGGCTTCTCTGAACTGGTAAAAGTTCCTCAGATGGTTTACAGCACTGCCTTCATCTTTTCTTTAGCTGTGATCATCCTTTCCTCTGTCTTCAAATAAGAGTGAACTCTAATTGGTTTTGGATTTCTGTGTGTTTATTAATGTTATTGCCACAAGAGAATATTTCTCTCAGCTGAAAACAAGGCTGAGATGGCATCTACATATAGATTCCAGCATAGATAAAAATATTCAGTAAAAACCTTAAGAGCTATATAGCCTTCACAGATATGCTGGGCATCACAGGCAACAATAATAGCTTTAAAAACCTCAGCTTTAAGAATCACCTGTGATAGAAAACCAGTTTTCCCTAACTACTATTTTACCAAGATTTATAAGCAAGTTTTAAAGGAAAAAAAAAAACAAACCAAAACTAATGGGCTTTCTCAACAAAGCTGAGACCTACCTTCCACACTTCCTCCAGCCTGAACCAGTTTACTGCTCTAACATTCTTCCCTAGTATCCAAGCTCTGTGCAGTAATGTGATTCCTCTAGTGGCAGTAAGAAAAGCAGTCTATGTTGCTGCAGAAGTAAAATAAACCTGCAATTATCAAGTTCCTATATGTTTCCTGTTGACATAATACAGCTCTTCCACAGGGCAAAAGCCCAGAAGAAACTCATAAGCCTAAAAAAGACTTGCAATAAAAGTTATTCAAAATACCCACCAATGCACCACTAGTAGCCAGCAGGGACACTCCTCACCATGACTATTTAATTTAATGTGCAAAGTGTTTACGTTTCAAAAATGCATTAAAAATGAGAATTTGAAAGGGATTATAGCAAATGAAGCATTGATGGGCTGCTGCTTATTTTTTTAATGGATCTCAAAATACTCCTTTATAAGTCTCGTCACATCTCCAAGATAAAATGTTGTACCTGATGCTCACAAACATCACCATGCTGCTGTTGAGTTCTATGCTCAAGTGTGAAATCAAGCGAACTACTCTCTGCTTGCTGTTGTGCAGGATGTCAAAGATCTTCAGTGACACCCTTCCTTTATGGTTTACAGGTCTCCCTGCTATTTATGGCATCATATGCTGACTGCTATGCACTTGAAACACTTCTTGTATGGGGTTTCTTCCCCCTCACTTCAGTCATGTGTTTGACATTTTCAGTTTTCTCTCTGAGCAGAATTTTAAATTGAGAAAGAGCTTTCATTTCAGGAGGAAGAATGACCTTCAAGAGGAGATCAGACAGCTTTTTTCCTCCTTGGGTAGCACTATAGGAACAGACCATATAGGAGCAAACCACAGCGCTGTGGTCTCCAAGCAGCACCAGCAAGGCATTAACTCGCTGCATGAAGAGTCAGTTCCATTCCTGCCATTAGTTTTCTGGATAACTTTTCCATCTCATTGCACCATGATGTCTCACTTAACAGGAGCTTAGCATCACCAGTTGCTTTTGTAAAAGACTACGAGAGGAAAAATCCTGTAGAAGATCCAGGTACAAAGTTTTACTGCAATTGTGTTAGCAGAAGATGCTGAAAAAACCCCAATGCTGGAAATATAGTTAGTGCTGTTATTCCTGGCTTGTCTTAGTCTGAGTTCAGATAGTTCCAGTCATGATAAAAGTTTGTCATCATCCCAGAAAATGTAATAAACCTCAGAACAGAAAAACACAAAGCAACACTGCAGCTGATTTATTTCTAATCTACTATCTCAAGCACTAGAATGTCATCCAAAACCAACCAAAAACCAAACTGCTGAGATAGAACCTGATGTGCACACATCATGCAGGAGAGCAGAGAGAGTTCCAGTCATAAAGACCAAAGGTCATACTTTAGTACATGCCTTAAAACTTCCTTGAGCTTGGCCTAACCTGGAGCTCCAGCTCCAGGTAGAACTATGGGGTCCCACAAAGTAACTGCTCTGGAACCAGAAATTCATGCATCCACATTACATTTCCCTTTTCATCTATTTAATCTTTAAGCTTCAGTTTTTCATTAAATCCAAAAGCTTTCATTGCCAGATTCAGACAAAGCTCCAGGACTGAGACAGCTTTTAAATTACACTTTTCTCAAGAGGGAAAGTCATGCAATTGCACAATAGTTTTGTGACCTCAGCACTAGTTTTTATCTTTCCAAAAATCTTTTACTCCACTAGTTGTTTATTATATTTAATATGCATTAAGCCAGCAGTTTCTCCTCTTGCAATTTGCTTGGGACTCTTATTACCAAAGGTTTAACAGATACAAGATTATTTCTCAGATGTCCATGCCAGCTTTGCAGTCACTGCACTAAGATGTTTTCAAGTAAACTTCTGAAAAGATTCAATTCCCATACTGTAGTTCAAAACACAATGGAATTTCATTCACATTTCCCAGGATGCTACTAAAGATACTGGTTTCAAGTCAAAATGACTGCATAGCCTTAATTGTAGAGCTATAACATGTAAAAGCTGTAATCATCGAATTAAAGAGGTAAAATTTGGGAAAAGTGTGGGTTGAACAGTCCGAGAATCTATGGTCAGTCCCACGTTGTGAACTGGGATGTGGAAAAGGGCTAACTGAATAACGACACACAATTTTAGTATCTTTCATCCACAAGAATTTCAAAATGCTTCCCAGACTACACATGAAAGTCCAGAATCTGATTCCTGCTCCCCTGGTGCAAATCCAGAGTGATTTGACTGAAGTTATTAGAGTCAACTCTTCATTTACAAAATTGAAGTTGAGATCAGAGGTTTGGCCCTATTGTAGGTCTACAGTAATGGGTTTCATTTGTGCACTGGTCTCATTCAAACAGCTATAATTTGAAGCAAATCCATTTTCCAGCACTTGGAGGACTAGAACTGATAAATCTGGCACAGCGAGAAAGAAGGAAAAACAGTAAAGCAGCCTTCTAACATTTACCCAGAGATGTAAAATAGGCAAGTATCTCTGTGTGTATAAAATATTATTGGTTTAATTCAGATCACTAAAGAGCCTCTCCAAGAAAACACTAAAGTAAGAGTGTAAGGAGGCAGAAAAAAGAAATATAGCAAATCAAATCACATGATTTTAAACACAAAGATGCTCTCTGTCCTGTCCACTTTTCTGGCAATAATTTACTTTTTTTGCATTCTCAGGTCTACCCAGAACCTTTAAAAAATGTATGAAGATCTAGTTTTCTTAGCTCTACAATTACTGCCTTTCTAATTTTATTGCGCTATGATAATGAATAGGCCCTCTACGACTGTCAACATTTTCCAAACTAGCTTGGAAGACATTGCAGCCAATCTGCAAGACTTTTTTTTTTTCCAGAAGCCTAAGCCCTGTGGTACAGATTTGTTTTCCTGACCTGATGTTTGCTAAGTCCACTGAAGTTTTTCTGGCAATTCCAGAGGTAATATGTGACTACAGAAATGAAGTAGCTTTGTTTTCTTGTGGGGTTGAGGTAGTTATTCATGAAAAGAAAGCAGCTAGACCATTCTTCTCCCAAATTACTAATGATAGGACAAGGGGAAATGGTCTCAAGTTTCATCAGGAGAGGTTTGGATTGGATCTCAGAAGAAGTTCTTTATTAAGAGACTGGTTGGGTACTGGAACAGGCTACTCAGGGAGGTAGTAGAGTCACTGTCCCTGAAGGTGTTTAAAAAACAAGTAAATAGAGCACTTGAGGCCATGATCTAGGAGTCAGGAAGATGTTGGGATGAGGGCTGGACTTGATGATCCTGGAGGTCCTTTCCAGCCGTGAGGATTCTACGATTTTTAATGCACCCTGCAAAAATGTTCCTTTAACCCTTTTCCCAGGGTAAAGACCAAGGGTCAAAGATCTTCTATGGAAAGGAACATCCCTACTTTTATCTGCTTCTGCACAAAATGGTGCCCTTCCTAATCCAGCTGTGTGTCAGCAAATAACTTAAAGCTTCCCAGGAGAGTATTTATCTGATCTCAGGTCGGTAAGAGTGGCTTTAGAACTTAAACTGCTTGTACCTAAAGAGCAAACCTTGCAGATTATTCGAGGAGCAGGGTCAGAAGGCAAGCATGAACTCAGAGGAAAACATTATTAGAAGTTCCCTTTGAATGATGAACATGAAGCTATCTGCTGTTATTTAAATAAACAGGGTTTGCACACACCATTGATCAAGACTGAAGAAGCCCGCTTGTATTTCTGGGCTTCCGATTTCAGACGACCAAGGGTCACAACCAACTCAATTCACCATCTAGTAAATGAATTTGCCAGTTCTTGGCCTTCTGCAATTCATTTCTGAAAAAAAAAAAAAGTGCCTTGAAAAATGTGACACTGCAAATTAATGACACTACTGGTCCAAAGTTCAGTAGCTTCAGATTTAAATTGGTGACAGGCAGAAATGGGACTCAAGTCCTTTTGAAGTTTTTTCACATCTGACACAAACCCCTTCATCCCATTAATATCCAAAGAGCAAGTCTCTATCTGCGTTACTAGACTTCTAAGCTCTGAAACAAAGACCAAAGTTCAGAAGAACAGGTGTTTATGTATATGGCATGGAACTGCTCAAATTGAGTACAGTTCATCCTCCATGATGATTTTGTAATCACTAGTGTTAATTAAAATGCAATTTCTCGGCAGTGACTTAGAAATGACCACTGTAGCCCATTAGTTGCCAGATAAAACCATGTAGAAATACAGAGGAATGAGACTTTTCAGCAAGGTTTTCCACTACCTGGCCTATGTTTTCCTTCCAGCCAAGATCAAATAATTCTATATGAAGAAACAGAATTCTTTAATAGCCAGTTTGTCAGCAACATTGCCTCATCAAAGCAATATTTGCTCAAGCAAGCACCAGTGCTTGAGCTTCTCTACTCCTCCAAGAAAAGGAGAGAAGATGGATTTTAGCCTCTACCATTCCCTTTCCAGGATTTTACCTATCTTTACCCTGTTACTCTCTACCAGCCTCAGGACACAGAGGAGGATGCAGCAGCCCTGAGGAACAAACACAGAGAGGCAAGAACAAGCCACAGTTCTCTGGGTGGCTCACAGCTCAAAATCTGTTGACTCTGAGGGCAACTAGAAGCAAGTTCTTTCTTCATCAAGGTACCCTGCAGAAGCAGGATTTCATTTCTGAGGAAAGAAGCCACCTGCTGCCATTCACAGTGTGCAGAACCACACAACTTCCCAGATAATCTCCTTAAAAATAGAGAATTGCAACAGG
Organism: Upupa epops; assembly: GCA_013397515.1. NCBI lineage: Eukaryota > Metazoa > Chordata > Aves > Bucerotiformes > Upupidae > Upupa > Upupa epops. Next base: position 78,448 of record VZRI01008348.1, read on the forward strand.
GAAGGATGTTTGAGTTTGGGACTGGGTTTTTCTCTCCCTCCTTTTAATGAAACAATTCTAACAAGGTCTCAATATTTCTCAAATCAAAGAGAGATAACACTATGGAGAGGTAGGTTCTGATTTCTAAGGTAAAGCATCAGGAGTTCCCACTGACTTCAATTAGAACTTCAAGGACTTACTCCTCCCCTCAAGCCCTTGATGCAGGGCTGGAAACTGCTCAGAATATTTTCAGAAGGTATTAAAAAAAGTTACCACCCTCCTACCCATTTCTGCAACAAATATAAGAAGTGAGAATTTTAGTTACAACCATTTTTAAACAGAGCAAAGGAGCTAAGACCAGAGTACAAACATGATAGAACAGGACCTGCGTAGAGCCACCTCTTCTCCCATCACTAAGAAGTTCATGTTTTCAGCATGTACAAAGGGAACCACCCCCCCCATACATGTATTTTCTTCCCTAGCTCAGGTCATCATCACAAGTAACAAAAGAGAACAGATTCTACCACTGCCCTAATGGTCTCAACTTGTCTTTCCCGTATCCAACATGGAAAGTAAAACACTCCTCAGCACCCCCAAGGATAACAGTGTCAAAAGATATTGGTGCACTCTCATAACCAAAACCCTTCTGTGTATTTCTACAGTACATGGGCTATTCGTACAACTCAACAAAACAGAGCTATTTTGCCCCTTACCTTTAACTGGGTATGGGATCGATGTATAGATAAAACGTGTTTGCTGCAAGCCCTTCTGTTCTTGAAGCGGGATCCTAGGAAAACCGATTTCAGCTGAAAACAAGAATAGTTTATTAATCTATTTTAAATAAAATCATCCTTTCTCTCTTCCCAAAAAGCATTGTGAAACTCAGAAGTGTAAATTAGCCCAGTCAGGACTTGTTCTTTGGAAGATCTCTTCTTCTCCCAGCAGAACTATTTATTAAAAGTACAGGACAGCACAGCTGCCACTGCTCAAATCTAAATGAATACACAGTAAAATTACTTTTATTATTATTAACAGGTAATCAAAACCTTCCAGTAAATACCATTTTACTACTTCAAATACTGCCAGCATTGACTTTCTGCTGATTCTCCCCTGAGTTCTTGTGAAACCCCAAAAAGGTCTAATCACCTTTTTGGATCCACTCATCCCCAGACTCAGAAAAAGGCACATGGGGCTCTATATAGCTTGTAAAAGCCTATGAAAGTCAATTAATTAATTAATTAATTACTCAGGAGCATAAGGGCTGCCTCTGAAGTGATTCAGAGAACTCTCACATCCTTGAACAATCTGGCACTTTGTCCCCACCTGCAACCAGTTGGTGCTTGTTGTTATTTTTTCCTTCTAATGTCCTGGATTCTCAGCACTGTAACCCAAATAAAATTTTTAACACAGATTGTTTGCAGATTGCTGTAGAAATCTACTGGGTTTGGATAACTGTGGGAATGAGGGACTGTGTAGCCCCTATAGAGCAGAGAATCTGCAGTGCCCTGTTTTTTGCATTTATAGCCCCATACTGGAAGGTCTTCAGGGAAATCGTTAAAGCTGCCTGTGTCTAATTTACCCTTCACAGCATTACCATCTGCCTGTTGCAAGTCCTACTTTACATTTGAAAGAGTTTGAGGCAGCCCAGTAGAGGATGTACTAGAACTACAACAATAACTTAGTTGATAGGGTATCAAACCAAAGGCTGAGTACTGCTCGCCATAAGAACCAGCACCAGATTTTCCATGTGATACACTAGAGAGTTGAACGCTAGTGCATCAAAAGTGTGATGGTAGCTACACCAAGCAGACGTTTTTCACAACTGACTGTGTTGAAAAGCTGAGATGTACCTTATCAGTGCAGAGATTTGCATTGTCCATTTATAAATACCTTCTATTGGAAGGGTGAAGGATCCCTGGGACAGGTGGGGCTCGGTGAGAAGCTGCCGATATCGCCCGACACAGCACTGCCCAAGCAGCAGCAGCAGGGCATGGAGTGGCCGCAGGAGAAGGCTCAGGTTGTGGAGGAGGAGTGGAGCGAGTTCCTGGCAGTCACCTTCATTCAGGAGTGGGAGGTAGTGGAGGTGCTGCTGACCCCAGAACAGGCTGCTCAGAGGTTGTGGAGTCTCTTCTCTAGAGACTTTCAGAACCTGCCTGAACACATTCCTGTGTGACCTGCCCTTAGGAGATTGTGCTTTGGCAGGGGGCTTGAACTAGATGATCTCTAGAGGCCCCTTCCAACCCCTATCGTTCTATGATTCTATGCTCACTCAAGTGGGAATTTCCACTGCTTTTACAGCAAAGAGGTCAGATTAATTTCCGTAATGAAGCAGGGTTTAAATGTCTGGTGAGCTGATCTTCAGGACTCAAAAATATTTTTTGAGAGTAAAGAGAAAAGAACATATTTTATGGGAAGCTGTTACAGATCTGGTCAGGTTAACGCTTCTTACATACCAGTTTTGCACCTCTGAGCCAAGACTCCATCAGTCTTGAAGTACTTACTCCAGCACCACAAACCACATTCCACATAATGAATGGGAGGAGATGACACATAAGCTCAGCAGTGGGACAGCAGAAGCATCATTTGCCCCAAAGGAAGCTTCTGGAAGACATCTGAGGGAGTGTCCTTCTTCCCTGCTCTATCACCTCTGAAGAAATTACAATGTTGCTCTATATGCAAATATTGCACATTTTCCCACATGCCAAATGGTGTTGGATTTGCACAGAGAAACAACTAAATATTCGGCCAGAGTTTTTTCAGGGTCTTTCCTTTCATGCTAGGCTTGCTAGCACCATTTCCTTCATTCTGGAAAAGACCTGATGAAAGGAAGGAAGAGTTTCACTCTGTACCTCCAGCCAACAAGTAGCTACAACATTTCTTCTATCACTGGTGGAATGGTCAGTGTTTTCTTCTTCAACATAAATCTCATGCTGTGAGTCTACTGCTCCCCCTCACCTTTTCCATCCTCTAGTTTTCTCCTGACAAACCCAGTGACATGACAGTTCTTAAATAAATCAGCCCCTGGTCATGTTTTATGATGTCATGGTGAGCGCAGGCGTGACCCTTCATAATCAGCATCTTGGCACTCCAGGAAGCTTCCTGCTCCAACCACTCCAGCAGCCAGGCAAACTTGCCTACACTGCAAAAATGATGTGAATTACCTCACCTCTGTGTATCGTAATAACCCTTACCACACATTATGCCAAATGTTCAGCACTCAGCTTCAAGGAACCAAAATGCAGACAAAAAACCCAATAATGTCTAAACCAGAGTTCAAGCGAAGCTGGGTCCATGCCAGGCTGCAGAGATCGTTCCTCATGTCAGCCTCAGATCTGACTCTTGAGCATATGAGCTAACAAAAGGGGCAGGGAATAAAGCAGCATTTGAGTTATTCTCACAGAGCAGGTACTTAATAATATCCACATTTCCAGCATTTGAACGTTATGCTTTTATTAAGCAAGAAACGACTCCCACCAAATATCCCTCAGTTGCAGTAAAGGCTGTGAGCATGATTTTATTTCAGCCTGTGAACAAGACCATATGGATTTCATCTGAGGGATTTAGGGGTTTTGATTCTTATAAAAGTCATGATGTCAAACAAAACTTCAGATCAGTCCCAAAGCATATGCAGAGTGACAGCCAACAATGGAAACTACAAAATGACATTCTTCGACCCAGCAACATCTTCAGGCTCAGTGAGGAACCAAGCACAAATGTGGACGGGCTTCAGCTTTCCAAATCCAAACAAAAAGCATCATCTGACACTTGGATTTTGCCATCCCACAATTGGGGATGATTTTGACGAACATCCTCCTCATGGCCACAAGCCATTCTTAAACTTCTTAGATTCAGTATTTTGAAGAAACTGTGGGCCTACCCCCCTCACTTTTGAACATCTCTCCATGTCAATTATAACCTGCAATTTACACTTTATAAGGCTCAAAGCTTTTGCATGACACACAGCTCAAAGTACAGCAATGTTAGCAAGGATGCTCCTCAGAGGCCTTGGTCTAGTAATCAGTAAACATAGAATCACAGAATAATTTGGGTTAGAAAAGACCCTCATAACCATCCAGTCCAACCATTAACCCAGCTGTCCCAAGGTCACTGCTAAACCCCATCCCTAAGCTCCGTGTCTCCATGACTTCTCAACATGTCCCAGGATGGTGATTCAGCCTCCTCCCTGGGAAGCCTATGGCAAGACCTGACGACACTTTCCATGAAGAAGTTTTTCTTCACATCCAACCTAAACTTCTCATGGCTCAAATTAAGGACATGTCCTCTTGTCCTTATCACTTATGACTTGTCAGAAGAGACAAGCACCTAGTGCTTTTTGGTTACTTCCTTGACACCAATTCAGAAGAAATAGGGGCCTACTCCAAGAATACACGTCAGAGTCTTAAGAAAACAGGTCTTCAAGCTCTACAAAAGAATGTGTCTGAGGCTGCAGCTGCAAGCAAGCAAAACACAACACCAAAAAAGCTTTAAAACACAGAAAAATCACTACCTAGTTCTGTAACTTGTGAGACACTGCATTGAAACACAGCACTGCATTTGACGTTATTAAGCATTCAAAACAAAATTCAGGATGTGAAGCAAGATCTAGGTTTATTGGCCGTGTACTTAACCACTCAGCCCAGCCCAAAGGACAAAAAACGCCTGTTTGCTTCCAATGCCGAAAAAATTACTGAGACATTTCTAACAGCTGGTCACACTACTGAACAACCCACTCAATTAATCAGCTAACTACTGTATGTTTGGAAGAGACAATGCAAGTTTCCATCCCTAATAACGTGCAAAATATTGATTAGTTCTGGGACAACATATGAATAAATTACTCGTGTTCATAATTAGCCTTTCAAAGTGCCCAGAAATTTTAGGTACCTCTCACACTTCATTTATTAATATCCTTTCTTGCATTTCTCTTTGCTTTTACCCTGTTTTTTGGGTGTTTTTTTTTAGATTGGTGGCCAAAATAAACAGAATATTTCCTTATAATTCCCCCTCTCACTTCCTGCTTATGAAAGAATTTTCACTCATGGCCTCTTGCACTTCTTGGAATCAAATTTCTTCCAGAAATCTGTAGCACTGTTTTCCCCGGCAGCTAGAATGCAGTTTTGTAATTAAGAGTATTGTTACAGTCGCCCTTTCTCTCCCCCATCCCACATTTTTCCTTCTCTGTCCTAATGGCTAGTCCCTTCCAAACCAGCTGTTATAGGCAAATCTACAAATTCACTGCTTGCTTCCCCCCCAGTATAATGCCCTCCTGACACTGCTTTAGGAGTGCTGATTGCTCAAAAACATAGAAGGAAAAATGAAAAGTCTCTGGACTTTGTGACAGGACTCTTCTCCCTGGTCCATTTATGGTTCCACTAGACACAGATTATATCACTAATGCCTCCACTTAACAGGCAATTCTGCAACTGATTTCCAGATCTGCTTATAGTAGTTGAAAGAGATTTCCTGATAAAGTGTTAGGTTTTCAAATGATAGAAAAGTTTGAAGGATTGGGGAAGAATGATTCCTTATGAGGACAACGGAACTCTGCTTCCATTGCAAGCTGAGCTGCCAAAACCATCTGAAAACGGTCTTCAGATTGAACTTCTTGCCAAGGAAGGACTCAGATAACACTGTCTATATGAGAAAACGTTCCAGGCAAAATCCCATCACATTTTAAGTTAAAACCATAGATTTTGGTTTTTTATAGTGCTTTTTTATAGTGTTTTTTATAGTACAAGACATGTACTATCACTAACAGAACCATCCAGGATGGGACTGAAGGAGACCACAGGTATAATATTTAATTTCTAGAAGTGCATCAGAACAATTCTGTCTTGTGATTATTTAATTACCTGTACTTTCTTTCCCCAGTAAAAGCATGTGTGTGAGGTGATACATAATTTATGTACTTATACCTATAAAAACAGATATATCTTTATATATATGCCTTTGAGACACATAAATTCAATTCCTTAGGAAGACTCTGCAGAGCTGGAACTAACAAAGTAAATGCATTGTCATACAAAAGGTTTTCTTAACCTAACACACCCTTTTTGGAGTTAGTTTCCCATTCATCACATTCTTCGCAAAAATGTCACTGTCCCCATGACTTAAGAGGCTGATGCTAGATAGAAATAGGGTCATAAAAACATGCATCAAACATGAAAAATCAAACTGATCTGTGATAGTGCAAAAATTAATATGGGTATGTGCTTGTCATAATGGTGCCCCTTCCTTCAGCTATTAGCATGTGCTATTCCATGTGCATTTCACCAAAAGCCTTTTAACAAGCTGATAATCCTAGCACCTAGTATAATTTCTGTGACAGACAGGATAGAGACAGAAGAAAGCAAAGTACATGTATTTAATGCAGTGTGAAGTTTTCATTGTCTAAACACTGTGGGGAAAAGGATCCAAGAGTTAAAACATCCTCTAGCTTTGGGGGAATTCCAGTTGCATTTCATCTTCTGTACGCACAGAAAGAAAATTCGTTTTTGTAGAACATGTAGCTGGGTCAGTGGCAGCAGTTGACTTAATATTTAAATTGAATTGGATGCATAGGAAACAAAGATGCTTTATAAACACATAAATCATCCACCCAAACAAGCAAACCAGAGTTACAATCAATCAATCACATACCTTGGGTATGCAGAGTAGCCAGTACAAACTGTGTGTGCAATTCATAGATCAAATGTGTTTACAAACCTCACAGACTCAAGAATTACAAATGTCAGAAGAAGGATTATGAAGAAACTGTTCAAGAGCCAAGAAAAAGGGCTTATTGAAAAGTCTGCAGTGATTATTATGACCAGCTTTAGCCCAAGACATACTTTAGGATTCTGATTGACCTTTTGAGAGAGAGAGCAATGCTTGCTAAAAGATTTTGTCAGTTTGCCTGACACTGTTGAACAAATGAGCACACGTTTGAGCACAAAATCCCTTCTTGAAGTTTGAAAAATAAAAAGAAAAATTATCAAGCTAAATAGAGCTTGAGAAACATTGCTCCAAGCTCCACTTACTTCAGTTGCTCGCTTGAAATGTTGCTCACTTCAAAACTCAGTAGCTACTTCTTCACCATATGTGGACGCTGCTGAATTAAAGGCAATTTGGTTTTGTAGAGGTGGCGGGCTTAAATACTTTCCTTATCTTCCACAACTTTACACAATCATAGAGTCCCACCCCTCATCTTGTCATTTTTATGTTTTTCCCCAGTATTCATGTACTTTTCATGGCTTTCCCTTCCAACTAGTTGATCTTGCAAATGATTTCTCATACAAGGCCTCCAGCGGGAGTCCTCTTACAAGTAAGGTTTTCAGTCTGTACATATTTTGAAGCTCTTTCAATTTTGTAAAAGATGATAGATAATAGCCCCAAGAGATACAATTCGCAAGAAGTAGATCATAGAATCATAGAGTAACTAAGGTTGGAAGGACCTTAGAGATCATCTAGATGGTTTAACAAAATTTGCATCTGGCTTATATAGGCAATTAAATTTCTTTAGACTCCTTCTATTTTTTTCCCAGGGAAAGGAGGAAGAATGAAACTTCAGGGGTGGGAAAGTTATAAATGAAATTCCATGAGAAAAAATTAACATAGATTTTTTTCCCCTCTTTCATTCCCTCATCAGTAAATGGCTGTTTTTAAGACACATTTCTTTAACACTGTGACCATACTGAAAAATTCCCTTTTTTTAAATGATATAGAATCATAGAATCATTAGGGATCGGAAGGGACCTCAAAAGATTATCTAGTCCAATCCTCCTGCCACAGCAGGATCACCTAGACCAAGTTGCACAGGAACAGATCCAGGCGGGACTTGAATATTTCCAGAGAAGGAGACTCCACAACCCCC
>VZRI01008348.1:86395-151008 GCA_013397515.1 Upupa epops
GAACTGAGGGGCCCAGAACTGGACACAATATTCCAGATGCAGCCTCACCAGTGCAGAGTAGAGGGCGAGAAGAACCTCTCTCTACCTGCTAACCACCCCCCTTCTTATCCCCACCCCCGGATGCTGTTGGCCCTCTTGGCCACAAAAGCACATTGCTGGCTCATAGTCATCTTGCTGTCCTCTAGGATCCCCAGGTCCCTTTCTCCTACACTGTTCTCCAACAGTCAGTCCCAACCTATATTGGTCCCTGGGGTTGTTCTTGCCCAAATGCAAGACTCTACAATGACCCTTGTTGTACCTCATTACATTTTTCTCTGCCCAGCTCTCCCACTCATCTAGGTCTCTCTGAATGGCAGCATAGCCTCAATGCAGAAAGCCTGAGGACAGGCTCTTAGAAATGATCCTTTGACCTCCTGCAGAAACGTTCCATAGGCATCCCCACACCACCAGCACTGCCAACCCACCTGAGCTGAAAGCTCCATTCAGCTGCCAATGCTGAAAATGTGCAAACATGTGGCTAATGATCTTAGCAGAGACTCAGTCCTGGGGCCTTGCTTGTCAACTGTTTTCACATTTATTCTTTTCTTTGCAACGTCAAGGGTTATAAACTTTAAGGGGAAGATTGTTACATTATTTTAACAAAAGATGTTTTTTTTATTATTAGAGTAGCCAAACTAGGGCTCTAGGGAGAGACAGTAAGGTTCAGTTTATGTGGCATCTCCAAATAACACTGACATGGGGTAATGTAATGCAGTTGGGGTATCTTATAGTGTCTTATGGTGTTCTGCTGTGCTGGGATACCTGTAACCCCAGTATAGCTCTGTCCCAGACAGAGGGAAGAAATAAGGGACGGCCACACAGGCCCTCTCCCAGTGCTTTCATGGTGTGTGCAGCATAGCCAAACCAGAAACTGCTCCAATGATGGGGTAATTTGTCTAATTTTATTCAATTAAGCTTGTTTGCATATCTGAGGTTAATCTTTTTTCCTACTATTCTAGCAGGAAATGCACACCAAGAGACGCACTAAGATGCTGAGTGAAAAATCATATGTTTGCCTGTACCCATCACTGAAGTCAATCACAATAACAGATATGACAAATTATGTGATTCCTTCTCAAAATTGATCCCTGTGATGTTTATGCAGAGCAGAAGGATACTTATGCCTTTATTGCAAAAAGCCTGCTTTCTATTTACATAGATGAGTGAAACACTGCCTTGGCATTACACTGAGTAGAATGTGCAAATTCTCGACCCTTACATAGGCCCTGGATATAGGAGTGCATTCATATGTTTATGTTTAACATGAACAAATTTATGATCTGATGTGGATTCCTCTGAGTACAGATGTATTCCAACTATTTGCTGAGTCCCAATTTTGAAGGAACAAACGTGAGTGCCTTTAGAGAGGAGGACAGACTGAGGAGAGTTACTTTCTATTTATTTGAAAAGTTTTCAATGCAGTGCAGACACTTTTTTTAATGAGGATGTGGGTGTTGTCTGTGTCTGTTTAGAGGATGCACGCAGTGAGAACCAGCAAATCAGTAGACAGTCAAGACTGGAAAAGTAAATAAAATGTTCTAGGTTAGGAAAGTTAGGGTTTGGTATCATCTCGTCTTTCCTTTTATTCCCAAACTAACAGATGTTTTGTTTTGGACTGTGGAGGAAGTGGAGGGCCCCCCACCTCAGATGGCTTCTCTGCCACTCAGAGAAGCTGGAGCCATAGTCAGCAGATGGCCTATTTGAGTGGACAAAGGAAACGGCCCCTGGCAGGAGCCATGGAAGAGGCTGGGAAAGGGATTTCCAAAAGGGGTTGCGACTTTGTGACTGGTTTAGAGGGGGGATGCAGGGGTGTTTCTATTTCCCCCACACCCCAATAAAAGGCACTCAGGGGTGAGCACTCTCTCTAGGTTCTTCCCCTTTCCCCTGTCCTGAAGCCCTGCCAGGAGGCTGGGTGGTCCTCCAGCTTCGGCCTCGGCTGGCCTCACTTGCTGGGGCTGGGATGCTGTAAGCTGATTTTCCCCTGCATTGAGCGGAGCAGTTACATTGATCGTCATAAGCCTGGAGATGATGGAGTGGTGAGCTAAGAGAGAGAAAAAAAGCCCTTGGAGGATGGGCTAGTTTCTCACTGGTTTGCTGCTGCAGTCTCTATTGTGTGCTCGGCACATGGCAGGGCCATGTAGCTGCCGCCGTCCTAATTTACAGAACAGCAGGAGAAGAAGCTGTTGTCACAGCTTGCCACTGAATAAAAACACTGGGACTGCTCGAGTTAGTAGGAGTATGGAGACCGGAAGGGCGTTTGCTGTTCCACCTTGACAGAACTCTTTGTGCAAGACAAACTGAACATTTGTAACTCTTAAACCTTTGGCAGAATGTCAGGAAGTTGGGGTTTGAAGTGTCCTAGGGGTGGGTCTCCTCTTGTTGCTGCTGCTGTACTGTGCTGTGTGTGTCCCTCTCCAAGGGCAACTTGACCTGAAGCCAAAGACCACTACAGAGAGCTTTGCCCATTTCTTTTTCTCAGAATATGTGCAGTGGTGTTGTGACAGAGTTTCTGTTTTCATTTGTGTTACCTGCTTGGACTTTTTCTGCTTTGAGATTCAATTGTTTCCAGAAGCTCTTTTCTCTTGCCTGATAGGTTCTATCGGAGACCCCTTGAGGCCAGGCTGCCTTTCCATTTTTGGAATGTTCCTAACCTGGGACAAATGCCTCCAGATCTATTTTTTTCCTAATGTTTGTAACTGTAGCTCATCCAGGTTTTATGAACACTGCAAACAAAAACATACACTGAAAGGTCATCTTTTGCTGTTGACACTGCCAAGAGCTGCATAAAGTAATCCACACAAATCTACAGCATTACCCTCAGAATAATTTCAGGCAAAAATGGCAAGTTTTGTGGTTAAGACTCCTACAGGGAGGTAGAGAGGGAGAAATAAAAAGTGATCCTATCTTCTACATGTTGCTATAGAATAACAATCATTTCGGTTGTAAAAGACTTTTAAGATCATTGAGTTCAACAATTAATGTAACTCTACTATGCATCTGCCTGGTGAAGAGTTTCCCCACTCTTTGAGGAATTTTTCTGAATAATTCAACTCTCATTCCCAGTTGTACATAGATACTCAATGAGGTTGTGATCTCAGCAGGGACTATGCCCCACTGTGTCCACAATCCCTTTTTTACCCAGGTTGTTTCCCTTGATGCTACACTCGGGGAGATGTGGGGCACCCCAGCCTACCCTTGCTCCTAGTTCAGTCAATCTCAAAGTCTTTCTGCACTGATAGTGTGAGTTAGGGGGCTTGCTGCAGATCCCAGAGGTCTTTCAGTGTGCTGGTTTTGCTTCAGGATAGAGATAACTGCTTTAGAAGAGAATATATTTTAGGTTCAGGATTAAAGTTTATATCTGAGGCCAAATCAAGGGGAAAGTCTGATGTTTCAGTAATCATGAGAAAGGTCCTGATCACGCTGATGTGCTCTCAGTTTCCACGGTGATGGTAATCTCACAGATCAATCTCCCTTTCCTGCAACTTTTGCTATCTTGAAAAGTGGGAAATAGAGAGGGGCAGCTATTTGTGTAGTTTTGAATCCATTCTGGAAAAAGACCCATCAGACCAGCATCAGAAAAAAATCAGAATCCAAACGCTTTTAGTCTAGAAGGGATTGTGTTGCTGGGTTTCATTTCTCACGCATACAAATACATATTTTTCAATAATCAGTCATCTGCTTCAAACTTACACATCCCAGTGTTGTTTCCTTTGAGGTAGTTGGCCAAATTCCCATAGATTTCAGTTGGAAGAAGGTCAGAACTAATTGTGTGTTACCAAAAACACTCAACCCTGTATTCTACCTGGCAGTTATTTAAAGAACTCTGGAGCTTCTAATAATCAAGCATATAATCTGGCTTTGATAAACTTAGTTGGTCTGCATGTCAGGAAGAAGAGGCAGTTGACATTGCACATCTTCCTGAAATATTCCTTCTATGTAAATGTACTGTCTGCTGATTGACAGTTGTGTCTTTTTCTTGGGAGACCGTCTTCTGCATGCAAGCCACCACCTTCTTCCTAAAATCTCCTCTTGAAAAAAAACACTTTAAGTCAACCAATTAAACCAGACATAACTGAATAGTTTGCTCTACTGCTTTGGAGCACCCTTCCCACCCAATACATTCTATGATTCTATGATTATGGTCCTTACTGAAGCCAGAGGAGAAGGTGGTTTCAAGGAGTCAGGTTCTAGGCAGTAATCGTGGGTTTTATGGTCTAGGAAAGGTCAAATGATTTCAACAAAGTTTACTGAGTCTTCTGGACATTACTTTAATGGTGACCAAGCGAAAGAACCACTAGGACATTGTGTGGCAGTGAAAGATGGCTGAGACTGTGATAATGGCCCTGTAGAGAATTAAAATTAGCAAACAGTTAAAAGCAAGGTGAAAACAGGCTAGGAAAGTGCAGAAACACAGCTACCTGGAGGCAGTGGTGAGCTTTGCTGGGTTTTTTAGGCTGTGTGCCTAATTCCCATGGAGGGTAATGAGAGACAGTAGCCAGAGGATAGGTGTGCATGTATCTTTGTTTTTACAAAGAAAAGAGTTTGATCCCTCTTTAAAGGCCAAATTCACTTCATCTGGAAGACATGGCTCCTATTTTTAGAGGTAACATGCTTTATGTTCCTGGCAGCAGATCCAAGGTAAGAATTTTTCAAGCTCCTTTGTGTTTCAACTTTTTTACTTCAATTTACTTTGCTACTCTCAGAACACAGCGTTTATCCATACCACTAAATCCCAAATTGCCTACAGCTTTGATACATATGTTACCCGATAAATCACTGCAAATACATATATATATTTGTGTATTACCCTTCCCCAAGGAAATGAGCCCGTGCAATCATACACTTTATCTCCTTCTAGCTTTTGAAATCTTTTCCAGATGTCAAGTGCATTTGACAAAGGATTACAGGTTTCAGAGATAACAAAGTTCCTAGAAATACAGGAATAATCAGTAGCCAGGTGAGTGCAATAGCTAAAACAGGAGGCAGGCTGAGGTTTGCAATTAAACCTTCTGTGTAGCAGTAGGCACTGTCCAAAGAACAAGCACGTACCATCTTTACTGCTCCTACAGGTTGTGACATATTCTCCTCACTAAGCATCAGGAGTTTTTACAGGACAAAAAATTTAATGGACAGAAGGAAATAAATCTGAGGGCAACTGTACCTTGCTTGGCCCACTGCTTACAGAGCATCTCTCTCAGGAAATGTTAGTTGCTTCTCACTGGAGCCTGTTAAGACAAGGGAGAATTGACCCTAATTATGCATCTTCCCTTGTCAAAGGTCTGTATATGCAATATCACCAGACATTGGAAGCAACTCCATACATGCAAGGAAGACAGATGGTGTGCTACCAAATCTGCATTGAGTTTCATAAAGGACAGACCTTCTCTTTGAACAGAAAGATATGTAATGCCTGGTTTAAAGGAACAACTGAACTCCAAGGTATCATGTTCTCCACAAAATTGTTGCATTTTAAAAAAAAAACCGAATTCTGAAAATAACTAAAATGGATTATCATCTCTCCTGATCATTCAGGTTTATGTCAAAGGTCAGCAGTGTGAATTTGTATGGGTTTGACCCTGATTAATTAGCTGAGGTGAGGTATTTGCATATGACCATAAATTATATAAATACTTGAAGAGGACCAACAGCAAATCTTCATGAAGTCACCTTATCCTTGATTTCCCCTGGAAAGACCTAAACACCCCTTTCCAATTAGCACAACAAAATGATAATTCTTGGCCTTGTCTTGTAGTTTACAGCTGCAGCATTTGTTAACCAGATATCTTTCTCTGGCACTGAAAGATGAAATAGAAGAAACATTTTAATTCATGACTTTCAGATGTAGGAAGGTGGATTTAAGAACCTGCCTACATTTATTGCACTATACAGCCATGACAAGCAGCACTGAGGGAGTACTGGGCCCTCAGGTTTCCCTGAATAACTAGAAATAGTTATTGGAACAAAAGTGGTGTATTTGTCCACAAAATAATATTATATGAACCTTTCTATGAGAATGTGGAAAAGAAAAGGAACATTCCTAAGGTCAGATATAGCACTAAGGAAGCAAGACTTTCTGTTGGGAAAGGTGTGGAAAGTTTCATCTAAACTTCCCCTGGAGGCAGTTTTGCCTAAAGGAAAATTTTAGGTGATCTTCCACAACACACATTTCTATAGCTTACAGAGTTTTCCCCAAGAATTTTCAGATATTACGTATATCTTGCCACATATGATATTTGAGAATTTCTTTGTAACAAAAACCATCAACCCAAATTCAGCTTCATGACCTTCAAGGTACTGTCCATTTTCCTGTCTACATTATGGCCATCACATAGTGGATCCTGCAAGCAGAAGATATTTCTTGATCATTTCAGATGGAATTTTATGTTTTACCTATCGTGTCATCAGTGAAAAGGAATGCTCTGTGCTTTCATAGAATCATTTAGGTTGAAAAAAGACCTTCAAAATCATTGACTCAGCCATTAATCTAACCCTATCAAGCCAAATGTGAAACCATGTCCTTAACCACTGTATCTAAAGAAATGCAGAGCTTGCACAGTGAAATTTAGAACAGACTGAGAAAGTGCGAAGAGCATTAGCCCTGTGTTTATCTGAATTGGTACTTTGGTTCTTAACCCAAAGGAAGTAAATTGAAACTCTGATGAATAGTCCCAAACTCCTTGCAGTTAGTGTTATTCCTTCTAGTGATTCTGTTGGCTTTGGACCTGTCTTTTAAACTTGTTTGGTTATAAAACTCAATGTTTGCTTGGGGAGTGAAAGGAAGCTGATTTATCAGCAAAAATAATGTAATATTATGTAACACACAATGTGTGGTTGCTCATGCATTGTTCTGTAGTTGTGCAGACTCTATACAGTAACTACATAAAAAGTATTATATAAAGCAAAAGTATATAATATAATAAGTACAGTAAGTGAAAGAAGAACAGCACATCCTACTTTTAAAAGGAGAGTTTGTAGGCTTTGTTTGACAAATACTGCTTTCACGCATCTCATATACCTGATCTAGTGCATTATGTTAAATAAATATACCTGACGCAGTGCATTACACAAATGCAGTAAACCTTTGAAGTTTTCTGGCAGTTCACTCAGTTCTTCCTAACCTTCCTTTATGAGGATACAGCATCCTCAGTCTCCTAAGCCACTTCTACAAGGCACAGTGTTATTAAACTTTTTAAAGATTATGTGTGGAAAAATAGTGCCTTTGTCATTCGAGATGTGTTTTTAGGCCTATAATTTCCTTCAAATGAGCACAATCCCACTACCAGCAGTATATTATTTTGACAGTAAGTCAGTTGGCATAAGACTTCATTGTGTATGCCTTTTGTTTATATAATCCTTCCTAACAGTAACAAGGTGTTTACTGTTCAGCAAACACATTTTATTTTAACTGCCAACAGTAAAACTGTCTGATAAAGTTTGATTTAGTTACAGAAAGCAAGTTCTCATTTAGCCCAAATAAATCCATGGTGCTATAGACAGCTGTTTGGAGTCCATAATCCCCCAAGCTCTTACGGCGAGGCAGCTCTTGCTATTGAATGAGCGCAAGAGAGCAGGCTCAGCTGTTCAGGATGTGCTACATTACCGCTGTAATCTATAGCATCGTCCTGCCATATTGTGAGAGCATTACTCACATTCAGTGGCAGCGAAGCAAATACTCCTCTGACAGATGCTCAGCAGACTGACAGCTGACACGCTAAGCTGAGCTCTGTAGATTTCTCACTAAACACATCGCACAACCCGGATCGATGTGGTCTGGCTGTCTGTTCCTTGCTGCTCTTCTGTGAGAAGATCAACATCTAATACTGCTTCTGTGGGATTCTCAGGGAGTTAACAGTCTCCAAGTGGAAAAAGTTCAGATTTCAGAGAAACAATGAACACAGACACTTCTCAAAATAACAGCACTTTGCTGCTTGAGAGAAAGAAGAATTCGTCAGCCTAAAGGCATTTTTCTGCCATTTTATGATTGATTTTATTTGCCAGAGAAATGTGATTTTTAAGGCTGATAGTAAGGAAACTGTTGCTAGCAGCAGGGGAGAAATAGCTGACCTGTCACATGAAGTACAAAGAAGTTGTCTATAACAAATGCAAAGGAAAAAAGCCTCCAATGTTTGCTTCCTGCCAAAATCAGAACATGAAGTGAGAGTACACACGCAGGAAGAAGTCAGAGGCACATAATAAGCCACTGCTGCATTTGCAGTTTGAAGAAAAAGCTATAGGATGAATCAAATTACTGAAACAGCTACAGAAGTCTTCTAACCTCAACCTCACAGCCCTGGTAAGGTAGTTCCCCTCTACTTTCCAGCCTTTTTTTTTTTCTTTTTTTTTTTTCTGGACTACTTCATTAGCACTGCTCCTGCTCCCACTGAGGTCACCAGCAGAAATCCCATAACGCAGATGTAGTTTGAAAACGCTTTCAGGAATGATAATTAGTTCAAAGCTGAAAAACAATCACTTATGTCCAGTGAACAAGGCCAAAAACGGACACTAGGTGGTTTTGAAGTATATCAAGGGAGGTTTAACTTTAATTTCAGTACTGGAATTTAGGGTTTTTTAGGAATTTGTGACATCTTCAGTCTAGGCGCCAAGATTGTAATCCTACATTACAGAATTACAAAATCTCTTTGGTTGGAAGAGGTTTTTAAGATCATCACATCCAACCGGTAACCCAGCACTTTCAAGTCACTACTAAATCAAGTCTCTGAGCACAACATCTACATGTCTTTTAAATATCTCCAGGGATGGTAAATCCACCACTGCTCTGGGTAGCCTGTTCCAATGTCTAATGACCGTTTCAGTGAAAAAATTATTCCTAATATGCAATCACAGCTACATTACTACTTTGCAAAGAACTGAAATTCCTCCTTCTGAGTGAGCAGCCTCACTGAACATTGTGTTTGTCTGAAGGCACATCTCGTGGCCGCTTCTTGACCTTCAGTGTGTTGATTCACTCCTTGTTTGGCTGGACTTTGCCTTTAAACTCACATTGCATTAGGGTTTTGTAAATGCACATGTAAAAGGTAAATGATTATGTGATTATGTGATAATTGAATGAAGGCTACTCATTAAAGTGCAGTGCCTTGACCTTGGCTGGATGCCAGGTGCCAACCAAGCTGCTCTGTTGTTCTCTTCCTTAGCAGGACAGGAGGGGGGAATAATTAGATGGAAAAGTGCTTGTGAGACAAAATAAATGCAGTTTAATAAAGCAAAAGCTGTGTGGAAGCAAAAGCTATGTGGAAGGAAAGGAAAAAAAAATATTTATTTTCTACTCCCCATCAGTGAGCAATGTCCAGCCACTTTCTGGGAACTGGGGCGACAGTGTGTGAAGTGGTTGCTCCAGAACAGAAATATAAAACAAAGCTCCTCCATTCTCTTAGCTTTCACTGCTGAGCAGATGTCGTATGGTATGGAATATCCCTTTCCCTGTAGGTCAGCTGTCCTGGCTGTGTTCCCTCCCAGGTTCTTGCCCATCGTCCACATTCCGAGGCAGGAGGGGTGTTGGAGAAGAAATCTTGATATTTGTAAGCAGTAATAAAAACTTTTATGTGTTATCAACACCATTCTACTTACCAATACAAAGCAGAGCACCATGAGCTCAATCTCAGACAGACCCAATACATAAAGATACAGAGAATGGAACAAATAGCAATGGTGTTGGCAGAAAAGGAAGGCAGATAGCTGTGTGTTTGTAATTTAAGTGGGAAACTATTAATGCAATTGAAAATATTTAAGATCATCTGTTAAATCTGTTTTCTCTCTGTTTTCCATAAACTGCTCTGTTGTTTTCTACTTGATGTGTAGGAGAGCAGACTCTCTGTTTCTTGCTGTAGTCACACCAGAAATTCCAGATATCTCCACAAAACCAGTGCTGATAGCAATGAAAATACCATTAAAAAAGCACTTGCCATCAGCAATATTTGCTAAAAATTAGAGATTCAATTCAATCAAGAAACTCAACTACAGAGCTGCTGTAAATGAATTAGTATTTAACATCTCAGTTCACAGAATGCTATAACTTTTGGGACACTTGTACCAGAGCCCGGCCAGCAATATCCTTGGTTTGTATCAGGTTAACCAATTCCATGCTTGAATACATGGTACATCTACCTTATCAATGAGAAGATCATAGAATCATAGAATCATCAGGAATCAGAAGGGGCCTCAAAAGATCATCTAGTCCAATCCCCCTGCCACAGCAGGATCACCTAGACAAAGTCACAGTACTGCTATGCAAGTGTATGCCATTATTTAATCAATAAAACCATACAATAAACACAGCATGCTCAGGAGAGAAATTATTTAAAGATAGTTAGCAAATCATTGCACTCATCAAAAAAATCAATAAACAATAACACAACATACTCAATGGATTTAGAGGGATCTTTGTCAGAAAGGCATGATCTTGCTTCATAGAAACTAATACAGCTCTAGTTAGTCAAAACCTTCAAAATTTGCTGCTTTGTGGAAGAAGCTATCAAAATCTCATCAGTGCAGAGAGCTGAAAACAGAAGATGCAGCCCCAAATGAAAAAATGACAAAGAGCAAATTTTGCCTTCAAGGAGATATGAGATGCAGATGTCCCGTAAACAGATTGTCCAAGCCATGCACCTCATCACAAAATCATCCCAACAGTTCAAAACAGATTCCTTATTTTATCAGATTCTTTTAGAATCAGAACGAGGTTTTATAGGGCCCTGATTCCCCTTTAAAAACCATAGTCATTATTACTGGACAGTAATTTCATATTTCATATTTAACATCACCTCCAGTGATTGTTCTCCTGCCAACATTGAAATTAGCAACCAAACAGAAAGTTATAGCCATAAATGCTTTAATGGCTGCAATTAGACTCAAGAACAGTGGGGATAGAGAAAGACTTCTGGTGAACACCTAATTCAACCCCCCTGCTAAAGGAGTATCACCCAGAATGAGTTGCTCAGGATGGCATCCAGGCAGGTTTGGAATATCCCCAGAGAAAGAGACTTCACAACCTCTCTGGGCATCTTACAGCAGGACTGTCACCCTCAAAGTAAAGAGTATTTCCCTTATGTTCAGGTGGAGCTGCCTCTGTTCTTGTCTGTGCCTATTGTCCTGTCACTGGGCACCAGTGAGAAGAGTATGATCCCATCCTTCTGACACTCATTCTGTTGATATTAATAAGCATTGAGATGATCTCCTTCTCAACTTTCTCTTCTCCAGGCTAAACAGACACAAGTCCCTCAGGCATTCCTCATGAGAGATTCTCCAACTTGATAACAGAGACTGTTCCACATACAGTAGATGGATCTATCTGAAATAAACCTAGTGAGCCTCTACAATTATTTGTGCCTTGAGAAACTCTGTGCCTTTGAGTCTGTCTAGACACAGGCAGCCTCCTAGGCTAAACACACAGGCAGAAAAGTCCAGGGTAGGGTTTTTTTTAAGTTCCACATTAACCTAATAATGCTCTGTCACGGTTCGAAAACTACCAGATTTTCAAATATTAGTTGTGGTGCTTTTATGCAGAAAAAGCATTTTATTTTGAAGCTGGAGGTAGCTTGCCTAGCAGACCT
Source organism: Upupa epops (assembly GCA_013397515.1). NCBI lineage: Eukaryota > Metazoa > Chordata > Aves > Bucerotiformes > Upupidae > Upupa > Upupa epops. Next base: position 98,002 of record VZRI01008348.1, read on the forward strand.
CCTGCTTCAGTGTGTGGACTCTACAGGTGATTGGTGCACAGAGTCTATAAAAGGAAAGATACTTCCTACTTCTTTGTTTTTCTTCATCATCTTCTTCACTATCTTTGTCTTTCTCCTGCTTCTCCTCCGATACATCTTCAAAGACAGAGAGCTCCTCTACAAGAGAGCTCCCCCATTACAAGCTCCAATTTTTAAATCAACTTCTACATAAGAATTTTAAGGCATTTTACAGTGACGATGCCATTTTAGAAACAATGACACAAAGATGTTAAGTAGCTAAGAGCTTTGTCCAGCCCTGGACTTTAACACAACTGCAGCAAGGATTCATTGATTTTGGGAAGAAGAATCTGTGCCTATATCTGCCAGGTCTTCACCAGCATGCAGTCCCTCACGGCTCTCTGCTTAGACAGAGCAGCAGACCATGTCTGTCACACTGACCATGAAGTGTTACTGGATGGTCCTGGAAGGCTCCTCTTTGCCTGGAAAGCAAGGGCAGAACAGCACAGAGCAGCAAAGAATGAAAACTCTCTGCCAACTCTGAGCATCTTCCTTCCAGGAATCACTGGAGAAGCAGAGACACAAACTGTCAGCAGATTGCTAGTGCATATTCTCCCTGCATTAACACAGCATGTCTGCAGCAAACCCAAGAAAATTCTCAGCTCTCTAACATTTTCAAGCATACTAAAGAATTAAGGAAGAAAGCGAAACTTATCAGCCTTCAGGAAAACTTGGATATTACTTCAATTCCACTTTGGGGGCTGAAATATTTTGAAGACTTTGGCTGATGTTATATAGGACAGTGATTTTTATTCTCTTGTACTGAGATACAGCATCGTTAACACCCGAGAAGAGTAAATTATGTCTCAAAATACCTCACATTAATTTTCTCCTAGACTTTAGTAAATACCAAGAACAAGGGAGTCCCCTCATGCTTAGAAATTTTTTAGAAGAATTTTTACAGCCTTCTTTATAAACATCTGCCTCTAACACTATATCGCAGTAAATTTTGTTTAAAGCTGAGGAGAACTTACATAAATACAGCCTACAGAAATTATGGAGAAAAAACCAGGAAAGATAGCACACATGACTATAAAATAAGTCTTCTAGAGAAAAAACTGGGCATATCTGCTTTATGCATGGTCTGCAAACAGTATATTAACTGTGGCAGAAGAAGTACATCAAACAAGAACCAGATACATCGCAGAATTCTTTACTCTTTAGTTTTTAATATTAAATCTTGCAATGGGTTTTAAATGATTGTTGTTTCAAAATCTCCGTGAGTTTTCTGGTCCTTGTCTTTAAGATTGCACACATGTGATTAACAGCAGTATGTGTTCAGGGAGTGGGCAAATACAATGAAGTTTTGCAATACTTTCAGGTCTGGCCTTCAGATTCCAGCTCCAGATAATATAGAATCATACAATCACAGAACCATTAAGGTTGGAAGAGTTCTCCAAGATCATCAAGTTCAACTGTTGACCCAACCCCACCATGCCTCATAAACCATGTTTTCAAGCACCAGGTCTACTAGTTTTTTTTTAACCCCTCCAGGGATGGCAACTCCACCACCTCCCTGGGCAGCCTGTTCCCTGGTCGGGGAAGAAATTTTTCCTGATGTCCAATCTGAACCTCCCCTGGCACAACTTGAGGCCATTTCCTCTTGTTCTATTGGCAGTGACTTGGGAGAAGAGACCAGCCTCCACCCCTCTACAACCTCCTTTATATTTAATACTTTGAAAAAGGACCAATACTTGTGTAGTTTGGAAAAGGTTAGAAGGGGAAGTGACCCACCGAGACAAGGTCAAGACAGACAATATTTCACAACCATGTACCTTGAAATAACTTGACGATGTGGGGTGTTATCTGCAGTTCCTTTGGGAAATAATGTAGTCATCCAGAAGAGCAAAGCAGGGAGGAATGTTCACTTTCACCTAGGTTTTTATTATCCAAAATAAACAGTTTCATCTTCATGGAGTTAAGAGTCAATATCTCATCTTTCAAGCACGTTAGGGCTGGAGCAGAGAAGACTGGTGAAACTACAGCCAACCATGTTCTGTTTCTTCCACTGCCAGTGCTCTGACTGTGTAGTTTCCAGTGTGATCATTACACATACTCTCTCAGGGACCTGTAGCTGGTACCAAAAAAAAAAAAAATGTTATTTTACATCAGGATTTACTGTAGCTGTATTTTATATCTCTTGTATATACTTGCATATGCAGAGCCATAAACCAAATTAGAGCAGAGAGGGCATATGCACATCCTTAGAGAGAGACTGCTCCATCCTGACAGTATTATACGTTTTGGCTGCAACTGTGTGTGTTTATACAGGCATGTACATGTGTGTTCTGTCATCGTATGGTATCACCACATTCAGGATAGCTGAAGCTGTAAACTTATCCTTTCCACATAGTTCTGTGGCAGAAATATGGAAGCTCTCTTCCGATTAAACACAAGTTTCACAATTTTCTTCATTTATCTCCCACATAGAAAGAAATGTTTTCTGATCAGCACTTCAACATCAACAACTCTCTCTCTTTCCAAACATACCTGAGCCCTTGTTTGGATCACAGAGCATTAGAAAGGATGAGCTATCCCAAGCTTGTTTTCACTCCTCTCAGAAATCTTGTTTACCTGAGAACACAGAAGCATGGAATCATAGAATGCAGAAAGTCTGGAGTTTTCTACAACTTTCCCCCCATCCTCCCTTTTCTCCAGAAGCTGATGGTTCAAACCTGCTCTTTGCTTGCAGTCCATACTGGAACAAGAGCAGGAGAACACTTTTCTCTTGTGTCATGTTTTATATAATATTAACATTTGCATTGGAAAGGTAACTGCTCAGACACAAGTTTACTTCTAGGAGAATAAACTTTCAACTCAAATCACCCTAGGAACCAAGGGAAGTCTGGCCCCTGCTCTCCCTGGATGGACCCTGTTTGTCCTCATCTCCACATTGTCACAAAACAGGAGAGTTCACTACAGCTTGTTATTTCCATCTTTTCCTTTTCTTTTTAAGTAGAGGAAAATGCCACTAAAATGGAACTGGGCCAAATTCTCAGCAGTGGAAGAAAGCGGTCACCTCTGTAGACTTGAGGGTATGGCTCTGCATCTGTACTAGTAAAAAAAAAAAAGTGGCTGAATGTTTTCCCAATCTCATTTTTTAAACGTGTTTATTTAATTTTATTTTGCCAGCAAATTTATGCAAGTATGATTTATATGTAATAATCCCCATCTTTTTTTAATTACCTTGCCATAAAACCTGAATAACTCCCCATACTTTGATCTGCAACACATTCTGGAGAATACTGCAGCAGGCATGCCTAAATCAGTTAAGCCATGCACAGAGCTGTTCCTGGAGGGGAGCTTTCCCACATCAGAAGATTGTGTAATAAAACTTAACACAGCTCATTAATTTTCTCTCTTAACCAATGCATCTGACAAGAAGTGACTTTGAAAACCTAAAGGAATGACACAACTCTTACACTGTGCGTGAAACATCTGTTTCCAGCTCCTTTGCTATTAAATTGACATCTTTTTATTTGAAAAGTTCCTTTTATTTCCCAACTTCCTGCAATTGGTAATGTATATATCCCAAAGAGCTTAAATTCACAGCTTTTAAAGCTTGATAAACTAAATGCTGGGTTATTCCTGTCTCAGAGGAAAAAGGCCTCTCTTGCACAGATGGATTAAGTGGTACCACTATGCTTTTTAATCAATTATTAAGAATTTGTTTATTCAAGCAATGTCAGACTTCCTAAAGCATCAAAACAGACTTCAAATCCCCAAATAATGTAAACACCAGCATGATTGCATATGAAAAATATTGCATTCTTGGATCTGGAAAATCGATAGAAGGCAAGCATGTCATGCTCACTCTCTCATCCATGAAGGCCACAGACAGTATCACATTTCCTGCTAGAAAAGCCTACAAAGCTAGTCACAAAAGCAGAAGGCTTGCATGAGGAATTAAGGTGATTTTCAGCAGAAGGAAAATACCTTACTATGATTTTGCCTTTAAACTCACGTCACTTCATATTGAAGTGTTCATATTATATTGCTCCCTTCCATTTGCAGTTTCTGGAATATTGAGAAGTAGAAGACAAAAAGCACCCTAACAAGCTGTGTCCAGATCATCTCTTGTGACAAGCAGATGTCAAGCACAGCCAAATTCTGGAAGCTGATTGAATTCAACTGAGAACAAGATGAATGCTTTTAATTGCCTGTTGTGCTTGTATGGGAGTTAAGTATTGTTTTGGTAACTGGTAAACCAGCTACACCCTACCAACTAATGCAATTTTAAGACCTTTGAACTTGTTCATACATCCCTGCACTTTCAGGAAAACTTTAATCTTCAGTGTAGTTTAGTATTAAGGGAGACATCTCCAGGTGTGAGAGATTAGAATTCACCAGTAAAGCCAGTAAATGGATAAGGCTGCATTTGACATAAAATAACATCTCTGTGATTTTTCTTTTCCACATAATTAGCAGGGAGAAGTTAAGAAATTAAAGATTCTCAGCAATTTTTTATTGACACAACTTAGAAAAACAGATTGTTCCCACTTTGTTTCTTAAGAGGCTGATCAAACATACTGTGAATCCTTATTTTTTTTCTTATAAAGGAAGGCTTACCAGCAGCAAACTAATAAAACTGCATTCTCAAGCCTTAGTTTTAGACAACTTGGGGAAAAAACAGGTTTATTTTTCATATTATGGCTTCCTCCTACTGTCTTGATTTCTTTAAGAAGGTGTATTTTTTCTAAAATATCCAAAGATCATCAGACCGTCTTGGTAGACACTGAATCAGCCATGATTTGAAAGTCATGTAGATGTGTTGCTGAAGGACATCGTTTAGCAGTGGGCTTAGTACAGTTGGGTTAATTGTTGGACTGGGTGATCTTAAAGGTCTTTTCCAACCTAAATAATTCTATGACTTTAAATAAGATTAATTGGGTAGCACCCCAAAAATCACATTTGCCTCACTGCAACTATTTCAGTATATAAAGTCCACACAGGACTCTCCTATCCTTTGGAGGATAGGAAACTAAAACAAGCAACTGGGGAATAGCTTGATGGTAGAGGCAGAGCTTTCACTCCTCTTTTTCCCTAGGCTGTGCTCTTGGCTCTGCATGGTGTGTAAATCCTAGCCCAGCGTTCATCTGTTAGAGGTTCCTCACTCTCTCAGTCCAGTTTGTATGGGAATAATGTGAAGTTTTGCCAGATCTATTCATAACCCCTGCAAGTTCCAAACTTTTTCTTACATCATACAGATTAACCAGAATCAAAGGAGTGAGTCAACAAGTCTTTTTAACTATCTTTACACCAAGCTGTGAGCGGTGCCCACTATCAAATACGATATGAAGTGTGGTACCAGACCAGCAATAATGCCTTAATTTCAAGGTCCCAGTTAAAATATTCAAAAGAAAGACCAAAAGAAGCAAGTGAGGAAAACTATGTCCCTTCTAACATTGCCAAGCTATGCAGTAACTGGAAAAATAAGGAGGTACAAGACCAAGATGAACATGGTTGACATAATTTATAGGATGTGGGGAACTGAACAAATGGAGTGAGCCAGAGAATTTTGGCATGTGGAACATACTCCTTAACCCATGTAGGTTGTTTACTTTGGGGAACAAGAAGATGGCAGAATGGTAAATTACAATACAGATCAACTCCAATATTTGCACTTTGGTGCAGCTTGGCCCTTTGGTGCAACTAACACTTTTCAAAGCATAGCTTAAACAGACATGGCATGTGGTAAGGAATGGACCACCTGCTTTCTCCCAGCCCTCTTTTCTGTGGTTCTGATATTTTTCTCATCAAAGCTCAGAATATTTTACTTTGCTTTTATTTTTCACATGAAAGACAGAGCCAACCTTCCCAATTCTACATGTTTTGGTCCAAAATCTCACCAGGGTGGGATGTGGGGATGACTCACTTGAGGATCTGTTGATGAGCAAGTCTGTGCTGCCTTGCAGACAAATCCCAGAGCATTAGCAGCAGTAGCCACTTGCTCTGACCCACCATGTTAGCCAAACAAAAGAAACACAGCCATCATGCATCACCCCCATGGGATGGGTGTCCCATCATAACTGTTTAAACATTTTCAGCATGTTACAGAGCAAAGCCACCCCTGTCCCATGAAGTGATTGTTATATTACCGGTGCAGAAATAAGAAACTTAACCATGTTCACATGGGAAGACTATGGCCAAACTGGTGATAAGATCCAGATTTGCTGACTCCCACCGTGCTGAACCACAGAAATGTGACATATTTGCACAGGCTGTGCCCTAGAAGACAAGGGAAAGGGATGTGGAAAAGCCAGAAAGGAAAAAAGTCACCAGCAGTGTGTGGCAACACAAATGTCTCTTCTGTGATGGTAGTGGTTTTGGTTTGCAAGTGTAAGGAAAATAAAGGAACTGTCCAAACTTTCCACGTCTGAGGAGAAAGGTTCTGAAGGCAAAGAATGAAAGCTTTCAGCCGGGTTATTTTTCCTACTGCATGAAAAAGAAGATAGAAATTGTCATTTCTAGCAGAGGGGAGAGGGAAGAAAAGATGAGCTGAATCATACTTAATAAAAAGGTTTATAGTCATTCCTAGCAGGATCCTATCCAGCTGGCACATCATGTTCCTATCAGAGGCTGCACTCAGTGAATTAGGGGGTGTGTTATTGCTCCAGCAGTATCACTTACAGATCTATTTAACCTTACTGTAGGGACAGCATTTTTTCCTAGTAAATCTGGGCTACCAGAAAATATTGTGTCATGATTAAACTTGGGTTCACATGTCCTGCTATTTTCTGCCCAAACTGAACCCAGCTTGGTCATTCATAACAGAAAACAGATTTATCACAGTAAAAACTGACTGATCAGTAAAAACATCACTGATGCTGGGTGATGGAAAGATGAGACAACAGTGGTGAAACTAGCACTATACAGAAAGGCAGCTTAAAATACACACACTGTTTTTTAATTATATTTTTCAAATCAACATACAAAAGTACCTCACTGTAGTGTGCAGAACGGGGTGCAAGCCTAGTGCAGGGGGCTGAGAGAAAAGAAGATGCTGTCATAGTCTCTTTCATAGCTCATCTTCACATTTCTTTCACCACTAAACGTTTTCTTTCCCTCCTATTTCACCATTTTTCTCCTCCACTAGAGCAGAAATGCAAACATAAAATACAGTTTCTTTTCAGTGTGCTTTTAAGCCTCCACAGTAGAAAACCTTCAGCATTATTCATAAAGCCTTACTTATTAAGCCTTTGGATTTCATTTGTAGCTGAGGTATAAAAAAAAAACCCAGCACAGTCAAAGATCCCAACACAAAGAAAGTATAGATGATGAAATGCACACTTTACACGACTTATGGAAAAACATGTTACTATACAAAGTGACTACTCAGAATATAGAGAATGAGCTCAATTTACATTTCAGGAATTATGATGGAAGGCAACCATATGCAAATTGTGAGTCACTCCTTGGTGGGTGTCAGGAAGCATAATTAGTTCCAGCACAAAGTTGTTCAACAGGTTTGAGTTTATTAGAGAAATAACTTTATTACGGGGCATCATGCATGACTTGGGCAAGTAACTGCATATACAAATGAAGCGAGACTGGCTTTGAGATCCACACGAATTGAAAGGTTTGAAAAATTGCCAACGATATGTACAGCCAATGCCAAGTTATTCTCGAGTCTATATATCTGCCAAATCAGTTGCATTTACTATGTATCAGCCCGGTGATACAGGAAAAGCGACAGTAATGCTGCGCCTAAGATGTGGGTGCCATTGGAATTTTGCAGCTGTGCTCAAGCTGTAATTGGAACCAGCACTGCCCTGAACCAGCTAGCCTGGAAATAAAAAGGATATGATCTCTGATGTCATCCATGCCATCCCCTTACTGTTCTGGGTTGTTATCCTAAGAGGGCCTTTGAACCTTCTAGTGTGGCATAGATCATCGCAGCATGTGTCAGTGCCTCTTTGGCAGAGCTGGAAGCACCTCTGAGCAGCCATTAAGATCCCTTAAGCTCAAAGTCTAAGGATGATCAACACCGGAATATCAAATTCCAATTTACAATGCGGCAGGAAGAACTAGCTGCATTATCCTGCATCATAACTGGTTTATTTATATTTAAGCAAATGCAAAGTTAATTTCTCTTGATATCACAGAACCATTACAACTGCAAGTTCCTACCTTGGCTCACATTGCAAGTACAGCATGTCCAGCAACTATTAATAAACACCTTAATCTGCCCCAACAAACCACTCTTGATTCTTTTGTAGGACTAGACCACATAACATCACGCAAGCAGCCGTGTTGAATAAATACTCTTAATGGGTTTGTTTTGCGCTAAAGCACAACAGCTAGTAAAACTCTTATTACAATTTCTGTCATAGCGCAAGCCAGGAAGCACTCTAAGTGCAGGTCATTTTCTTAGATTGGTTAGAAAAGCACCATCATTTGAACTTTCTTGGTGACTCTTTCTGTTGAGGAAAGTAGTCGTAGACTACATCCTTGTAGAAAAAGAATGCTTGTTAAAGACATTAAAATGTCCATAGGCAGCTCAGTTTTGTTTTCTATTTACACTGACGAATAGTAGATGCACAAAAAGCTCTACCATTGTATTCTTCACGGTCACAAAGTACAGAAAGGCAGAATTTTTCTGGGCACCGAGGAACTAAACTAACCCTACACACGTTAGAAGATCCACATCTCCTTAGAAGTTGTCACACTTACGTTCACTCCCACACTGCCTCTTAAATCTAGAGCAGTCCACATAATCGTTTCCACACTTTGTTTTCCCCATCTATAAGCATGCGATATTTTCTGGAAGTAAATCTATAATTTGTGTCAGTTTTCACATCTCTACTTAATAAAATAAATTCTACAGCTCATTAAAGGCATTTATATAATTACCCCCTCCTGGCACAAAGTCTGAGTGTTTCATTTGCTTACAAGCAGAAAGCATTCCCACCAGCACAACGGTTGCCCTGGGTTTGGTTTAGATGGAGCCTCCTTCATTTCTGTCTTTTTTTGTGGTATATTACAGAATATCACCAAGGAAAAATTTCTTGAATCTGAGGGTGATGGATCCCTGGAATAGATTGCCTAGAGATCCCATCCCTGGAGACATTCAAGGTCAGGCTTCATGGGGCTCTGGGCAATCTGTTCTGGTTAGAGATGTCCCTGCTTGTTGTAGGGAGGTTGGACTACATGACCTTTAGAAGTCTCCTCCAACCCAATACCTTTTATGATTCCATTAATATCCTTTACCCACAGAAACCTGCAACTCAGGCTGGGTTAAAACCCCCAAAGCATTTGGCATCATCTACTGTTTCTTCAGTCTTCTAAGGCCCATGGCTGCAAAGCTCCCTTAGTCCTAAGAAGTTTCTAGAGAACACTAGTTATTTTTAATAAAAATGTACGCTAGGAGAAGCTTCTGTGAATGCTAAAAAGAAATAATTACAATCTTTCAAAAATGGTCAAAGGTGATGCCAAAAGACTAATGCTTTATGTCTTTTAGGTTATGCCAGAGCTTCTGAGATGGCAACCATGGCTCTTGTGGGGCTTCTTAAGCCTTTTTCAGAGTCAGAAATCCTGGTCATTCCAAGAAAAGGTTGAACAGGTCCCTTTTTACAATTACTTTGCCAAGCAGGCCCTGGAGTTCTGGCCCTGGCACACAAACTTTCCATGTTGGGACACAGTAAAATCCCATTCCACCCAAGGGTTTCCATAGCACTGTCCTAAGGTAACACTCACAGAGTCCCATTTGTCATCCTTATGTCCTCTCTCACTTTACTATCACCAGGCAGCAACATTCTGCTTTTGGTTTTCAGGGTTCCCAAAGCTTACCTCCTCAGTTTACTTCTCTCTATTTTAGGGTCTGCTAGGAAACATGAGACATTTGGTACCCAGGATGATGTTAACAGTCGCAGACACTGCTTTGCTTCATCATTTTAACAGAAAGCAGTGACAGCAGTAAATACAAAGTGGCAGTTGTAATGAAGAGAACTGCCCTCCTCAAAGAGACCACTGTAAAGTTTATAAAGCTCACCATTTTATAAAGGAAAAAGACATCTTTTTTGATGCATCTGAGAATCACTGGGCAAATTACAGCGAGTACTGAAAGCATGAGATAAGCTTTGCAGCACCTCCGAGCTTGAGCTCTCTAGCTGACTTTTACTTTTTAAAAGGTTTGTTCAGAAACTGGGAACAATTCAGAAAAGGGTTACAGAAATGGGTCTGTAGCTGGAAAATCTGTCTTACTGAAAGACTGTAGAGATTCAAACTTATCCAAGTTAATTTGAATACTTGACTTAACGCTAGTTTATAAACTCATCCATGCCAAAAATATTTCCCATCTTATAAATCATCAGATCTACTTTAGTCTTGCAGACAGGCATATGAAAAAGTTCAATGGCTTCAGCAGACAAAAATCAGACTAATACAGTGCATTTTTACAAGGGTGGTAAATTAACACTAAACTTGAGGATGCAATATATTCCCTGTCATTTGAAGACTTAATAATGAAACCAAATACCTTTCTTACAAAAAAACAAGCTTTGGTCAAATTCTCTGAGCTCAATGTGAGAATGGCTGGCAGAAAAGCCTAGGAGGTCACCATCCAACAGCTTAAACAAAGGAAGTACTGACTTTGGGTTGTCCATTTGCCACAAAACCATTCAAAATCTTACTACAAATTGTTGTTACTTGTGAAAATCAAACACAATCCAGTAAAATGAGATTTAAAAGTGGTACTTCTCAGTCATTTTTAACTACAGACTTCATTCCTTGCAAGTCTTCAAGCCTGCTGGTAAGCTCATACCTTATTCAGTTCGATTAGATGGTTAAAATTTAGACATGTGGGAGATGTCACCTGGTAGGACAAACATTGATTATCAATATTTTCTGCTTCTAACTTTATACCTCCTAAGAATAATGAGCAAAAGAAAGCAAGAACCCAGTGCAAGAGCAGAGATTCTTCCACTTCTCAGAAAAAAAAAATGCCCAGAATATCATCCACTGATGACCAACGAATCACAGCGTTCTGAAATCTAAGACTTCCTGAAACTTTCTGCTCAATAAGAAAGCCAAAATCCAGCCTATGGCGTTATGACAGAGGCTTGGCTCATGCATTTTGACAAGTAGAGTTTTTTTCTGATGCATAAATATTATTAAATATGCACATGGTGCATTTTTTAAAACACAAATAATTATCCAAGAAGTGACTCCTGTACTCTGAAGCCTTTCAGAAACTGAATAGACTGGCATGTTTGGGGGTAGACATTATGGTACAACACAAAATCCCCACCTACCACATGGGCAAGTATTTCCCTTGACTTTGGTCCAAATAAAACTGACAGACACTCTGCTGTGTCAAGATTATGACTATTTGATGAATGACAGTTCCAGTGGGTGAATCTACTCCAGAAAGATCTACTTTTCTTTCTCCACCTCAGCCAAATAAGTTGGCTGAACTTTTCAGGGTACATTGTAGTGACACTATAGAAGTTCTTTGTTAGGATGTTTATAACTAGTCATTTTTACACTGAAATGACATTTAAATGCAAGTCTACCTGTACTTCATATAAATAAAGTAATTAGTATATAATTTAATTCGAAAACATTACCATCTTGAAGATAATGGAATGTGTTTAGAATTTGTCCCCTTCTGACTCTTTTTCCCGTAGGTAGCTCCAACCTACATGAATTTTTAAATATTTTACCTTTGTCAAATAAGACAGGACTAAAATGACACTGTTAAATAAATCAGCCAAAACATTGATACTTCATAAGCACAGCTTAATTTATGGAGATTTTTAGGACCATCCAAGACAGGCAACATCTGGGTCATTGTTGATTTTAGACCATGATTTGAACATATGAAAATAAATATTTCTGCAGTACGAACCTCTAGAGTAATTAAAATTAAAAAGTTCCGAAACCCTGCTATTAAAAATTTAACTAGACAATAAATCTAAGGACTCGGGGGACTGTCAGAGGACATTTATTGCTCTGTTCTAGCTTTTAACTTAAGGATGATTACAAATATACATATTTTATTAAAATTGTGGTTGGATTTGAAGCCAAAGCAACAGCAAAGTTCCTGAACTGTAGCTGACTGCTCATTTTTCTCCAAGACATTGCCAAAATAAAAAGTCTCTTCTGTATTGAAGTTTCATATTTTATAACCAAATCAAAGAGTATTTTAAACAACATTTACAACGGAGGACAGATTTAAATTAGATCTTAGGAAGAAATTCCTCTCTGTGAGGGTGCTGAGGCACTGAAACAAGTTGCTCAGGAAGGTTGTGGCTGCTCCAAAACCCCTGGAGGTTTTGAAGGCCATGTTGGATGGGTCTCTGGGAAACCTGGTCTGATGAGAGGTGTCCTTGCCCATAGCAGATGTTTGGAACAGAATGATCTTTAAGGTCCCTTCCAGCCTAAACCATTCCATGAAATTTCTAGGCATATGCCCCTTAAGGGGAAAAAGCCCTCTTGATATTGCAGTGAGACAGAGTCCACTACTTGTTTCATAACTCATTGTAGACGTTCTATAACTAGTTAGAAAAGTCACAAGAATAATGCAACTTTCATTAAACGAACTGCAAAAAAATCATCCCTGAGAATCCACTAGGGTACTTTTGTAGTCAAATGTATCTCCACACTAGTAAAGCATATTTCTGGCTCGATTACTTTCCTCAGAAGGAAAATGCTCACTACTAAAATACAGCTTTTAATTTGTGGAGGGTAAAAATTTAGTACCTAATAAGCATACTTACCAAAGACTTTTAAAAAATTAATAGAAAACAAATAAATCTTGGCTATGAAAAAAAATAACTGACACACAGGTTGAGTTATACCAGCCAGCACAAGTACACAGTAAGATTCCAGATGTGCTATTTTCCTGTACACTGACAGCTATCAAACCCACCCCTGCAATAAAAAAGTCCTGAAATGGGTTTTTAATCAGGTCTAGATTTCCATTAGCCCATGAGGACTGATGTCTGTGTGTTGTGGTTTTTATTCTTTACAGCACATGCCATTTCTCTTAATATGTGGGGAACACATATTAAGTCTAAACCTTTCTTCAGTAACCTCCTGAAATGTTTTTTTTCATATCTAAATTGAAGCCAAATAAACGTTATTAACAGTTGTATTTTATAAAGTATTTGAAGGAGGGAGTTAAACTCGGGATTGTTCAATTAACATTTCCCAGGCACTACCTAAGACCAGCATGTTCAATTGATGGACAATGTTAAAAAAGACTCTGAACTATGAAAAAAATGTCAGGGAATTCAAAGAACATAGCAGGTTTCAATACAAAGAAAATAAACCCTAATATTTCCCTTAAAATAAAACAACCAGCATTCAGAGGCTGATTTTGCATTAATTTACGTCTTCCTGGCAACTGACAGATAACTATCAATTGCTTATATATCTGTTGTAAACATTAGTACAAGATGTTCTGATTGTTTTCAGGAAAATTCTATTAGTTACACTTGTATAAAATCAATTTCACGTAAAAACCATACACACATAAAAAAGATAAATCTGTAGGCATCTAATGTAATGAACAAACCATGGTGGTTTACATCCATTGCAAAACTTGAGCAGAACAATTGGCACCAGTAAAAATATTGCAAATTAAAAATATTAGAAGAAGCTGTTTAGGAGAAAGCATTTAACCACAATTAAAAGGCTAACAGGAAAAGAAAATTAAATTATTTCTATTGTTTGTGTTCTAAAGGGATGTAATTGGCTTCAATTATATAAATAAACCAATCATGGGCACCAGTATTTGGACTTATTTCAATGACATATTCCTTTACTTTCACCAGGCATTGAGAATTTGACATGTTATACCTTTGCTGTGCAAAGATTGTTTGCAAGTACTGCCAAAATAATAAATGAAAATTTTTCAGCAATGTGAACAATAAGCAGGTAAATTCAGAGTATGGGACTGGAAGAGCATGGCATGAATGTCTTACCCTCCTTTGTCCTGTGCTTGATTTAAGCAGATGATTTAAGCATTAACCTGAGATTAAGAGGTTGTCTGCTTAAAAACCAAAGCAGGCAAACCCTTGCTTCATGGAAATTATCCGTGGCCTGAAAATGAGAGATAATTGTGTAGTGGTCTTTGGCTTCAGGTTTAGAGCTCCCAGGGGAAAGGGTATACCCTGTCCTGTAACAAAAGGGGATAATAACCACCCATCCACATGTGGGACTCAGAGGCTCCCTCCCTGCTCTGCATATAGTGGAGAGTCCATTTTCCAAACATCCACAATCTCTCTCTCTCTTTTCACTTTCAGCAAAGTCTTCAGGGGTCAGTCTGCTGTGGCGCACAGATGTTGGTTGGATAAATGTGCTCCTCAGCTGGCAACAGCATGTCTGATGCAGCAACATACACTTCAAAACCCCAGTCTTTCACTTTTGTTAAAGGTTTAAGAAATCGCAAGTCCCTTCTGCTTCTTTGACACAACACAGTCCATCCAAGCATGACGGAAACCTCAAACACCCCTTTGGGCCTCTTTTTCCCCACTTCTCAGTGGCAGCTATGACATAGCTTCTCTGCCCATGGCCAGAAACAAAGACAAGATGGTGCCTACCATGTGTCTGCTGTGACCATGGCAAGAAAAAAGGCAAGATGGCACTGATCACATGGACACCACCTCACAGCAGAATACAGAAGGCAGCCACAGCTTTAGCCCTTACTCCAGGGCCTGGGCTCTCTCTCTCTCCCCCACTATCACAGGCCAGGGAGGAAGAGCTGAGCTCACCAAATTTTTGGCATCTTCAAAAGCAATCAGCTTGCAGTGATCAGCATGGCTTCAGGGGTGGTGGCAGCAGCTGCAAAGAGCCAGCTACCTCACAACAACTGCTCACACCTGCAGCGCCTGTTCAGCTTGCCTTGGAGCTGAGTTGCTCAGACAAGTGGCAGGAATTGGGGAGGGGGGGGGCAGTGGCTTCAGTGACAGTACCACTCTTCCAGCAGCGTTCTGGCTGTTGTTGTCCCTCCAGCCCAGGAGTTGGGGGTTGCACAGAAAAGCTGCAGGCTTCCAGCTGCTGTGTGCCAAGAGAGAGCTCTGAGAGAGAGCAAAAGTGGAAGATGACCCTGCTTTATAGAGTGACTTTTCCCCAGCCCCTGGCAACATCAGTCTTGCCAGGGAGGGAATGGAAGAAGGCACAGCTGAAAAAGTATGTTTTCTGCAGGGAAGCCCAAAATACAAAACCACTAAAATTCAACAGGTCAAACCATGACAGCTCCATAGCTAGTAGCCCTATCCAAGGAGCAGGTGTGTTTGCCACCAGTGACCTCAGGGACCAAAGCCAGCAGAGTCTGACTAGTGTCTGTGTTCAGGTCATCACTGCCCAGCACTTTGTGCTGAGACAAGCAAAATCACAGAAGCAGCTATATGGGCCTTGCCTTTGGATGCAGAAAGCTTTGCACTCTGAAGTCCCACCAGGTCACTGGGACGCAACAGACTGCCCTCTCTAAGCTCGAAGGAGGCAGGCAGCAATCTCTTCCTCGTGGTCCCACAATTGCCACAAGTGCTCATATGCATAACACAAGATGGGATTCCTTAGGTTTTCATCCACAGGAAAATTGTTGATTTAGCTGTAGCCAGATTCACAACTGAGTGACAGATTACCATTGAAATACAACATCCAGGCTAATAACTAAAGAGTTTGTGATGATTTACATTTATTAGAGAGAGGAATACCAATAATATTATTAATGGTGCTACTACACAACTTTGAAAATAGTTGACAGCACAAGCTCAGAAACTGAGGAAGTGGATTTGGAGTCTGCAGAGCACAATATGAGGCTTCACTTTTGGTAAATAACAGTCTGTGCAAATACTAAATCAAATAGCCACTTCATTAATCTTGTGATGTTTTTAAATTAGTTTAAGATTTTTCTAATACAAGTCATGTAAGCTAACTTTGAAATACGGACATTAAAATCTATCAGTTAATCTGTACTTTTCACTGAAACTGAGATACCCTCTTTTCATTTTTCTAACATAGAATCATAGAATCATTTAGCTTGGAAAGAACTTCAAGATCATCCATTCCAACCATCAACCCAGCTGTCCCAAGACCACCACTAAACCCCATCCCTAAACTCCAGATCTATGTGACTTTGAAACATGTCCAGGGATGATGATTCAGCCCCCTCCCTGGGCAGCCTGTTCCAAGGCATGATGACCTTTTCCGTGAAGTTTTTCCTAATGTCCAACATAAACTTCCCCCGGTGCAACATGGCAATCATTTTTTGTAAGCAAACCAAAATAAATAGTCCCTGGTATCACCTTCAGAGCAGGACAGCCACCCATCATGATAGATCTGTTTTTCAGAAAATCTTCTCTAGTACTTATATAAAATATTTCTGACCCTCACCTGATTTTTATGCTTTGTTGAGAGAACGAGTATACCTTGTTCTGTAGCTTTACTGTTCATTGGTTTTGTCTGGGAGAGGAAAGGCTGTATACATGCTCATGCTTTTAAGTTTTTCAAAAAGTCTGGAGATGGAGTTGATTTTGAGGGTACTGTACAAACCAACTGACTGCGGTCAAGTCAGCTCAAAAGGAAAACAGGCTGCCTAGATACTGAACCTTCAATTCAAACCACAAAGGAAGACAGCAAGCACTAATTCAAGAACAGGTGGCTTTTGCTCATAATGTTTTATGGCTTTCATTAATTTACAGTGGAATAAGCCAATCCACAGCTCCACTCTTGACCTACCCAACATCCTCAAGTTTAGTGAAAAACAACTCTTTAGTAGACTAAAATCTCTCACTTTCAAATAGAAGGCAAATAACAGGGAATGTATAAAGTATCAGGTATGCACTCAGCAACTAAAAACTTTATCTGCAAAGTAACGCCTGACTTTTATATCTGGCAGGGATAAAAATCCAACAAAAGGACATGGGTTCAGAAACTCAGAGAAGCCTCAAAGAAACTTCTTTATAATGTTGGACTGTTGTGGTGAACCTGAGCCTACCAGAAATTTCATAGTCAGTGTTGAGTTTCTCCATTCCTGGTACCTAGTGCCAGCTAAAGTCCCTTAAATCCAGATTTGAATACTCTGATGCCTGTTTAGACAGAAATACTGGAGCTGGCAAGTCCTCGTATTTTGTCTCCCTCAGCTGTTGCTTCGTATTGATATAATTAATAATTGTATTGTCTCTTCTAAGAACAGATTAGTTAGTATTGCAGCAAGACAAAGCCAAACAATAAGAAATTCCCAGTTATAAATAAAAGGAGTAGTCCTGCTGACGCAGTCTAAAACAAAAGGTGAATGGAGGTTGGGAGAAGCCGTTATTTAATATAAATCTTAAGAAGCAGATCATATCACAGACTAAGAATCATAGGGAGTGACACACTTCTCTCAGTTGTCATTTTCATAAGTGGTGAAAGTGTGTGCAGAGAGTCCTTGCTTTATAGGATTACCTGTTCAAACAATAGAGGGAGGGGGAAATATTTTCTTAAAAGTATTTTTTCAGTTGGTACTTTTGAAAAAGATAACTTGAAATAAATCAATTAGACCCTTAAATGAATAAATAGAAGTAGATAAATATATAGATATAAAATAAATAAATAGCTAAATAAATCCAAATACACATTAATAAATATTAATAAAGAACTTGTGAAAACTGCACACAGCTCATCGAGGGATTTCTGACACCAATGATGCATATTCCATATGGATAAATTTATACCGGTTCAAATCAGTACTTAATGGGAGCTACATAGGAGCTCTTCATCTGAAGTACCCACTTCAGCCTAGGATTCCCATACTTGCAGAAAGATGTTGCCCACTACTACGTGAATGTGGTATTTTGCTTCAAGCAATTCTTAGTGTGTTCAGCTTAAAAACAACATGTGACCTGAGAAAAGGGAAAAACATCTGCCTTCTTGTATTATATCAGTCCATGGGGGTCTGTAATTTACTTTTCCCTCAACCTTAAACATTCAAAAATAATGGAAGGGCAACCCATGGAATATTAAAAAAACCTCAAACAAAATAAAAGCTGAAAAAGTATATACATAAAACAGATCTGTGAAGCTGAAGTGAAATATTTCAGATTAACTGGCCAGTTGATTAATGAAGCCAGAAGGAAAAAGTCCAGATCAGGTTTAACATTCTGTGTGTGTGTGCAAACAGCCATGTGTGTGCGTTTGTGTGTGTTCCCCGTGCAGTTCAAGTAACAGATTTCTGATTCTGATTTCTCTTGCCCTCATCAGTAGCCTACATCTTGCTTTTAGAGTTAACTTTTAATTGATTAACTCACAGTGAGGTTCAGAGTTTATGTTGCAGTATTTGCCTGCGGTGAGGGACAGTTCATTCTGTTTTGCCTAGGTGTTGAAGTGACAGTTACAGATCATACAGGCAAATATCTAGGGAAATAAAGAATAAAGCCTTCATATTAAGATCTGAGGTGTCTCCCTGAATGACTTCTTTACCATGAGGGTGGTGAGGCACTGGAACAGCTTGCCCAAGGACGTTGTGGCTGCTCCATCCCTGGAAGTATTTACAGCCAGGTTGGATGGAGCTCTGGGCAACCTGGTCTGGTCAAAGATGTCCCTGTCCGTGGCAGAGGATTAAAACTAGATGATCTCTGAGGTACAATCTAAACCATTCTGTGATTCTATGATTAACTGAAATTCAGTCTGAAAACATTAAGGATTATCAGAATAGCTATAACAACAATCTCACTAAAGATCAGATATGAGGAATAAACATAAAGTTGTTTGTTTCAGAAATAATAAGACTACAGTCTGCCATCAGACAGGATGTATGGCACAAAATAAGTGAATGGACAAATTTGTGAGACCCAGAGAAGGAAAATGGTGGGAGACCTAGCTCTTTCCAGCTACCTGAAAGAGGGTTGTACAGAGGTCTGTTCTCTCAAGTCACTGATGTTAGGACAACAGGAAACAGTCTCAAGGTTGAAACAATCAAGTGCCAGGGAAGGATTAGACTGGATATTAGGAAAAATTCTGTCAGTGGAAGAGTGGTCAGGGATTGGAACAGGCTGTCTGGGGAGGTGATGGAGTCACTGTCCTTGGAGGTGTTCAGATAGTCTGTAGACATGGCACTTGAAAACATGGTTTAGTGGGCATGGTGGCATAGGCTTAAAGATCTTGGAGGTCTCTTCCAAACTTAATGACTCTGTGATTCTATGAAAATATGCAGGGAAATGTCTTAGGCTCAGAAGAGCTCATGGAATGTGGGGTGCAGGTGATGCTCAACAGACACCAACAGGACACTCAGGGAAACTGCAGTGGAGAATAGACTCAAAGTCTTTTTAAGTTTTGGATTTTCTTTTGTATTTTGGGTGTCAATGTGCTGAAAGACCTTTGATTCAGTCAATGCAAAAATTCTTGTGATGAGGGACAGGGAAGGGGCAATAAAGTCTGGAAATAAAAAATGGAGAGTAAAGGAAAAGAGGTAATTTTAAAAAATTTTACTAGTAAAAAGTAGGAGCTAGGAAGTGTCATCTTCTCTTTCAATTTTAATAATCATTTTAGAGTTTCTGAAACAAAATATTGTAGACACTACAGATTAACTCCTGAGGAATCTTCTGAATATAAATGACAGGGACGAATAGAGATGTCAGAAACTGTACAAATGAGGACTTGTGGAGACTATGCACAGATCATCAAGGTGTATCTGACTTTCATGATAGATATATTCCACACAAATGAGCTATGTGAAGTCAGGTGAATAATGAGTGTTAAGAACAGCTTGAAATGATCACATCATTGAATTTTTAAGGTTGGAAAATAGCTTCATCAAGTCCAACTATTTGTCTAACTATACCAAAGAAGCCACTAAAGCATTACCTCGAGCTCCATAGAGAGAAAAAACAGAAACATGACAAAACCTGCAATTCCAGAAAGAGATTGAGAATAAAATTGCTGTCTTCTCATCTCAAAGTCAAACCTGAAGGCTTTCTAGACGTTTCTACAACACGAAATAAACCTACTCTTCTACTTAGAAGAGCTTTATGAGGCAGAGAAATAGAACATTAACAGCTTCATTTGTCTGGTACCAATCTAATAAAAACGCCTAGCTTTAAAATACGTCCATCATATCATCACAAATCAAGTGGTGTAGTATGTTTTGTACAAATATTTGTAATTATCATGAAATAGTACAGGAGCCTCAAGAATGCAGAGCAAAAAGAGCTCCCAAAGCAAAACTTACTGGTGTTGCCTCATACTTCACTGCTACATACACAAAGGCACAACGAGGAGCATAATTCCTTGTCAGTGTCCAAACTCAAGAGGCCTGATGTAGCTAAGAGAATGAATGAGGCCAGAAAACTGATGTCTGGGAAATCAAACCATAAGTTAAAAGGCTTTCAAAATGTTTTCAAATCAATCAACCTGGAGACATTCCTTTGTCATTAAGGGTTTATTTAAAGAAAGTTTTTCTGTAGCTGCTGTACCTGAAGCAAGCACAGCCTATGTGCTATTCTTTTTTTTTTTTATGACCTCCTGATCGTTATACAATCTTGACTAATTTCTGCAATTACAGAGGCTCAGTTTCAGAGGCCGAGATGCTAATGTTCTTGAATTAGTTTTTACGATTCGGGGCTTTTAATTTGAGATTTAAAAACCATCATAGCTCACAAAACCAAATAAACTGCAGCTAATGAAATTCGCAGGACTGCTCACAGAACATTTCTCACTAGCTTTGCTGGATGATTTATTGACAGCTGGTTGTAAAAACAATTTTATTAAAGATCATAATGTTTGGTTAGAAAAAGTTTAATTTATGGTGTAATTAGCCTTCCTGCAATAGGCATGATGCCAGACCCATCACTTACAAACTTTGGCTTTGAAATGGGTACTTGGTGTTTTTAATTATATCTTTGAGAACATGTTCAAAGGCAAAACTCCAGTGATGTGGTGTTACTTTCTCTCTACAGCCACTTTATAGGTCTTATAATGGCCATGGTAATAGATTTACTGGTACTGATTGATATGTAGCAATGGTAGAGCAGTACCTAAGGAACACAGTTGGAATGTGTACACAACAGCAGGGGCTGTAGCCCCTGGAGGTAGCCATTTAGGACCTCGGTGTCCCAGCCTGCTCCAAGGGGCTGAGTTAGTTTGAGATGTGTGCAAGAACAACTAAGCTTTCTAAGTAGTTATAGTCTTTTAAAAATATCTTTGAAAATGTATTTCTCTCATTTTCTCATGTTATTTGCCTGCTGTGTGGCAGAAAGCCGGGCAGTAGCCCTCAGTTCTCTACCTGTAGGGGGGAGCTTGTTCCCCTGGAAAGCAAGAGCTAGCATCAAGATAGGACCCACATGCTTTTATACATTTCTCCATCTTACTCTTCAGTGCACAGCTTCATTTTGCTGTTTTTTTTCCTTTCCAATCCATACAATGAGCCTTGTGGCAAAAGAAAAATTCACATGGGATTAATGGAGAGTTTGTTGTAGATTCCCCTCTTGCTGAGGTGGGGTTAAACCACTGGGCAAGAGCAGGGCTATGGATACTGGCTGAGCACTCATGAGTCACCTAGCACTGGTTTTGCTTCCACTAAAATCTGGAAGAGGCAGTATGAATTGCCCTACAGAGGAAACATCCTGGGAGAAGAGTGCTGTGAGAATAATAAGTCCTGGGACAGCCATTCAGAGACCATTAATGGGCCCAGATCCTGAAGCGCCAAGTTAATCTTTCCATCCTCAGAGTTGTTCCTCACAGATCCTACTCGCCATAGAATATGTTGTCACTAAACGTTTTCATGAAACTTAAGGCATGAGAATCTGCCTAATGCTGCAGAAAATACAAAATCTAATGCCTGAAAATTGGAGCACTCTGTGATTTTTTTTTTACTAGGCACCGATATCACTTCAAATCAGCAATTCTACTCATCTTTGTCACCATAGCTATCTTAAAAATTGATCAACACTTACAGCCATCTAAGTGAGGCAAAGCAGAAAAGGAGCTTGGAAAGAGAAGAGTTTTGCCACAGAAACTCTCCTAGGAGGGATCTCAATTATCTCCCAGCAGGAGTTACAACCTGAGCAAGGAAGCAGCCATGCTAAGCCAGAAAAATCAGAAGTGTTAGGATAATCCCAGGATTAATTCCACTTCTTGACTAAAACACTGTTGAAAAGAAAAAATGTTTGTCATGGGTTGAAAACATGGGTTCCTAGTACCGTGCTTTTCTGCATGGAAACATCTCTCTTGAAGCCCCCCCATGCGATGCTGGAGTTCAAGCCCCCAGTTGTGAGAGGGAGCTGCAGCAGGCAGAGAGAGCCTGGTTACGTGACCCAGGCCTCCCCTTTTTAGCAAGAGGAGTTGATTTCCAGAATGTCTTTCTGACCCAGCTGTGTTGGCGGCAGGGGGCTGCTGTGAGCATGCCCACTGGCCCATAGTGCCATGCTGACTGAGGCAGCGGCAGCAGCCGCCACAGGTTCACGATGTTGAGCCAGACAGACAGCAGTGAGCAGAGGACCAGCAACAACCTATTTGGCACCTGGAAATGTCAGGACTGGTGAGCAACAGTCTCATGGCCTCCTCCATTGCCTGCAGCCCCCAAACTGCAGGAAGAGAGTCCTCGAGTGCCAGGAAAGGGGCTGCTATTGCTGTTTCTGCTATGACCTGCAGCAATGGACGTTGGTGCCATCTTGGGCACATGGACAGTGCCACCTTGACTTTGTTCTGGTCATTGGGTGGAGAAGCTGTATCACAGCTGCAACTGACAAACTAAGAAATGCTTGAATAAGTGGGAGAAAGAGGCCCAAGGGGCTTTTGATGGTTTTCTTTGTTGCTTGGCTGGCTAAAGGGAATTGTGATTCTTACACCTTTGCCAAAATTGCCAAAAGACTGGGGGTGAAATGTAGACTGTTGCATCAGAGTGCTCACTGCTGTCTCAAGGTAAGCAAATCTATCCCAGCCCATCTGCAGGCCATGCCACATGGTGCCCTGAGGATCTTGCCAAAAGTGGGAAGAGAGGGACCACTACACCCAGCAGAGGAGGGAGCCTCTGTCACAGAGATGGTCATGGCCATCCATTTGTCTGCAGTGTATGTTCCTCCCTCCCAGGGGCTCCCCCAGCTGATGCCAAAGACCCCTATCTAAGTCCTTTCCCATCCTCTCAGGCTGTGTGTAATGGCATTGTGCTGCACTTTCTGTTTGTTTACTTGTTTACTTTTCTTTCTGTTAGGTGTGGATCCAATAAAACCTTTCCTGTTCCCCGAAGTTGCTTCATTGCCAGGTAAATTCTACCCACGAGCCAGTCGGCATGCTTCAGAATGCAAGCACCAACTGAAAGGAGCAATCAAGGCCTTTCAGCCTATGACAAGGCTCACAACTGTGGGGCACCTGAAACCCAGCACTGAGCTGTCCTATGCAATGAATGTTCTCGTTTGCAACCGCATTTGAATTCTCCACACAAAACATCTCAGAAAGCTTTATCCATCAGACCAACACAGAGATTGAAGTACTGCCTAAAATTAGTCAGCAGTGTACATGCACCCATGGAATTTAGAGGGAGGAGTGTGTGACATGTGAACACCCTGTCCAGGGTGGAGGCATCGGGCAGTACGTGGCAGCAGCAAAGATTTTGTTCTCAAGAAGCCAAACTCTTTGAATCATAGGGTTGGAAGGGACCTCTAAAGGTAATCTCACCCAACCTCCCTGCAACAAGCAGGGACATCTCTAACTAGGTTAGACTGCCCAGAGCCCCATCCAGCCTGACAGTGAATGTCTCCAGGGATGGGGCCTCCACAACCTCTCTGGGCAACCTGTTCCAGTGATCCACCACCTTCACATTAAAGATCTTTTTCTGGGTATCTAAATCTCCCCTCTTCCAGCTTAAAACCATGACACCTTGTCCTACTGTTTGATGTCCTATTGAACAGTTATTCCCCAGCCTTCTAATAGGTTCTTTCAGATATTGGAAAGTCACTATGAGGTCCCCTTGGACCCTTCTCCTTTTCAGGCTGAACAGCACCAGCTCTCTCAGCTTGCCTTCATCAGAGAGGTGCTCCAGCCCTGTGAGGTGGAGCTGGCCTTCCTCACACTGCCAGGTCCCATCAGACCTGATTTGGGAAGTTTTGGTGGCACTACCTGGCATTTCCTTCAAGCAAATGCCTCAAGGAGGCCTAACTGTTGTGCATTAACAAGCGACAGGACTCTCCCCTAGGCTCTGCGGTTACTGTTAAGCACATAAAGCTGTGTCTAGACGCAGCTGAAGCCAAAGCAAAAGGTAAACACATCCTTTTCTCTCTTTGAAAAGATTTCCTTGTGTTTTTCCCAACTCACTCAAGAACCATCACTCTCTCTCTGTTGCTCTATTTTCTAAGACACGTCGTCACTTACAAGACATGAGCAGGGCCAGGAAATGTGAAATTGTTCAAGAAAAGTAGTTTCTCCCAGCACCATCGAAAATGTGAGGCTCAGGTAGGGGAAAAGCAGTGTAACGGACAGTTGAGTAACTGCTTGTACAGCTCCACTCTGCCCTGTCTTAGAAATTTGTGATCACCAATTAATTCTTTTCATTTTGCTTTTACTGACATAATGTAATATAGGTTTGCAGAATCTCATGAGAACATGAGACAGCCCTGCAATTTAATCTCAGAAAGACACATACTTGCTCAAAAGTGCAGTTGGTTTCAATGATCTGCTAAGGGTCCCCAAAGGGTTCTTTTTCTAATTTTTGAATACAATTATTAAATATTATTTGGCAGCACTGTGCTTTTTCTGGCTCAGCTTCTTCAAAACAAATGCTTTATAATTAATTTTGTTTCAGTCCAGTTGAATGATCTAGAATTAATTCCAATATAATTAAATCCTTTCTTTGGAATCCTTCTCCCCCCGAGTCTCCCCCTCTTCCTTCTCAGTCCTCAGCTTTCCCCACCACTGCCCTCTGCACAGGGGTCAGGTATAATTTTGTAAGGGCTCATATTGTTCTGCTACTACTGATAGAAAAGGGATTCCTCAACTTCTTACAGGTTGAAGCCCGTAGTGAGCTTAATTCTGTTCTGCATTGGTTTAGGCTTCTCAAATAAGCACATAATACATCGTCCAAAAGAATCATTAAAAAACTAAATCAAGTGAAATAAACATACACATAAAATGAAGTAAACATACACAATGTCCTAAATATCATCAGGAATCAGCTTACAAAAAAATGTATATTAATTAAGATATTTCCTAAGGAGCCAACGGATACCCAGAGGCAATAAATTACACAGCCTGCTCCCTAAATCAAGCAACAACTCTCTTCTGCAGTTTACAACAGAATAACCACTAGTTCTGGAAAATGCTATGAAAAGTAAATCTCTGTTCACAGTCTAACTGCTATTCACAGCACTGCAAGCAGCAACCTCAGCAATTCCACTGTGGAGTTTGGTGCAAAGACGTCTGTAAAGCTGGTACCTGAGAAGCACATGGTAGAGCACAGTGTTCAGCATGCAGAAAGTTTAATTCCTTCACTGTGTGCTGTTTGATTACCCACTGCTAAAGGTACGTACTGAGCACTGGTTGGAATTTGGTTCTGCATAACATATTATGTCATATTCATGTGTTGTATTAACATTAACTCCATCAGACTGCACATTTCAGATAAGGGCTATTGCCCAGGTAGCGTTAAACTCTGGTTCAAGCTCAAAACACAACGCAGAAAGGAGGCAATGAAGCCAAATGTGCATGGCTTTCTTTATCAAAAAAATGTTGTAAATAAACTTCATTTCTACACAAAGAAGACTGCTTTTGTGCTGATCCTGTCACTTTCCTGGTATCTACAGGGCTGGAGAAAACAAGCCTGAGAGTGCACTCGCTCTATGAAAACAGAATGGCTATTTTTAACTGCAAACTCTAACACACTCATAAATGTTAGGCTTGTTCC
Source organism: Upupa epops (assembly GCA_013397515.1). Classification (NCBI taxonomy): domain Eukaryota; kingdom Metazoa; phylum Chordata; class Aves; order Bucerotiformes; family Upupidae; genus Upupa; species Upupa epops. Next base: position 123,878 of record VZRI01008348.1, read on the forward strand.
CAGCTTTTAAGAGTGACTTACAGTGACAAATTTATTGCTAATTGCACAAACAGTTTATTATGCAGGACTGTAAGAAATCTTGGGGTCTAAAAGATGTGTACTAAGAAATTATTTAATCTGGCAAATACTGATGAAGTGAGCCCTTATTTAGCCAGAATTTGTTAAACTTGGATCTTTATGCCCTTCAGTAATTCTGTAAGCAATTACAAAAATAAATGTGCTCTAGGGCAAAATGTTATGATTTGTCTAGTTAAAATGAGGCTAGTTGGACTTGGTGATCTTGAAGGTCTTTCCCAACCTAAACAATTCTAAGACTCTATGATAATTTAATGTATACTCAGATTTCCAAATACATTGATGAATTTTTAGACTCAGGGAAAACTTTCAGCTCCCAGACGAGACTTTCACTCCCAGTACCCAACTTGTTCACTCTCCTCAGTGACCTGTCGCCATATTACCTGACATACTTGCCCAACGTTATTTTTTCCAATCCAGATAGCCTTATCTTGTTTGACAGTGAAGAAATAGTCTGTTTGTTCCTCCCTTCCTGTATTTTGAAGCTCATTGTTCAACCAGAGACAAAGTTTTCTAGCTTGGCTGTTCTTGTACACAAGCCCTTATTGCCCTTGTCAAATGCTCACCACCACATCTGCATGCTGCCTCTGCCTACACAAGGCTGCAAGGCTGTGGTGGATGAAGAGATGCTCCAGGTCTAACTCCACAAAACCCAAATAAAACTTCAAATTCATCACCAAAGCCCAAAATACTGTGACCACAGATGCTCAACACAATTTTAGATTTTATGTATCTCAGTTAATTCTCACAGCATAGGCATGTTCTGTGATGAAGGACCGTCATTCAGGACATAGACTTCATTCCACATGAACAGCCAAGAAGCTTTCAGAGAGCAGCTACCTTCAGATCCACAGTTGGGGTGGATTTGTATGTGATCCCAAAGCATAACAACCACACCACTGCCACAGGCTAACACATCTCTTTTAGCTTGGCACCAGTTTTAAAAACCCAACCCTTCTAAATTCAGCATAATCCCATTTCCTGAAGAACTTTTGCAATTTTGGGGAATTCAGTTGCCAGTTTGGGACTGATTGAGAAAATAGCTAACAGGTGCCTATGTCCAAGCTCCTCTCTGTAAGTTATCTTCTTTTATAAGAAATTGGTGTTGTTACCTAAAGTCCCATAATGACAATATTCTACCTCTGATTTCAGAAAAGGAAAGAATCAATTGTTACAACAGTATTTCAAACTATGAACTGTGGACAGCTGTCTCCCACACTTACCAGGTTGAGTTACAATATTGTTCCCTTTTACAAACAAGCCTTCATTTCAGTGAACCACAGTGAGCCAACTGGTGTGTAAGTCAGCTTTCTACAAATTGGGCAACAAATCCACAGCGGCTATTGAGAAGACAATGCTGAATGTAAATAAAGAAATATTCATAAGCTGTACTCTGCTCCAGATACATTCATGTAATTCCCGTTAGTGGCAAAGACTACAAAGCCTATTTCTTTAAACAGTTTGATATCAAGAGATCAAATGTAAGGCAAATGACAGTCAAATCTATTCCTTAAACTATGAAAAGCAAGGGTAATAGAAATTGATGACACAAACATTTTGAGGAAACTTTCCTTCTGTTAAAAATGGGGACAAATAACGTAAACATGTTTGACATGACTACTTAAAATGGAAAATTTCAACATGGCTGAACATATCTTAATAATACTATTAACTTATTTTTTCCTAAATAGAACTCTGAGACTGGCATTTTATTTCAGCTCAGGATGAAGTAAATTTTGAAATCTCAGCTACTGTGCCAGTTTGAAATTGTATCTTTCAACCAGCTCTATTCATTGCCACTGGATTTAACATTTACTCTGTTTACCAGTAGCACTTACTTTTACCTTCTATTCCATAAACAAAGTCAATTTCCAATTACAGTGTGCTTGCTAAAAGTACCATTTTGTACTGATTAATTTTTCTTGTGTCTGATTAATTTTTATTCCCTCCTAAAATCTGCTGTGCATCTTTTGTAAACCATCCCCGAACACCCCAGGTCAAACAATGCTGAAGTACAGAGATTGTTATTTATTACTTATGTTTATCAATGGCACGTACATTACAGAAACAGTCAAATTCAACTTGTTTTATGGTGAATACTGATGGATAACTCGCTTACCTTGTATTATGCTGTGTAAGTATTGTGCTGAAGAACAGTCTGGATCTCTTCAGTGTCTTGTGGCATTCATCAGCCCTGATCTTGCACAGGGGACTTTCTCTAAAGGCCACCAAAGCCAGCAGGGACATCACTTTAATAGGCTCAGGCTCTCATTTGTAAAGAGGGTTTTATTCTGTATCTCCCTCACAGGTTTTAAATAAATTTATGGTTGTTGAACACATTGAATTTTCCAGTGAAATATTAATATTTACACAGCAAGTTTTCTGCTTGTAATTGTAATTTTTTTGGAGACTCATCCTTTTTACCAGTTGGCTCTTGTTGTCTGGAAGGACCATCTGAGCAGTGCCAAGCTTCCAGTGGAACAAAAGGAAACTCAGATTTTTTCCTTATCAGTTATTTGTGATCAATTTCTTTATAACAACATAGAGAATACATTTACCAACTGTGAGAAGCAGAAACGAAGCTTCAAACCAGGATTTATCCCTTGCAAACTTCCTCTGTGTGAAAGCCATGTTAGCAATAGCTTCTTCCTGAATGTCTGCTTGCCAGATGGACATTTATCTTTAAAATCTGTAGTGTAATATTACTGACATGTAAGGATTTCTCTCAGAAAGGAATAAATCAATCCTTTCTAAAACTCAAAATAAAATGGCCTATCAATATCCCCTGATACTGCGAGAACCTAATCATGCCTAGACATAAAATTACTCATACAAAGTTTGTTTTTTCTTCATTAGTAAAGCAAATAAAAAACACAGCAAGCCTTTAGGTTGATTCAGTTCACTTACAGAGACTTCTGTTTCTACGTTTGATTGAAGACAGTGTCTGAAATTTTTCTTTTAAAGGAACTAACTATTTCATTTCAATTACATCTTTAACACATCAAGGTTTGCACAGATTAGTTGAGCACCTCAAAAAATTCTTCCAAAGTAAGGTAACGTTTCAGGAAGAACATGTTTTTATTTTGCACTTCCACTCAAAAGCACCTGATACAACCATTCACAGATTCCCTGTGAGATTAATCCCTTTCTGAATTACATCTTCTGGTACCCAGCACTTAATGAGTTCACAAGAGCTTCATCATTTGCGTATCAGCGTACTAACGTGAAAGTACCTACTAGAGTTATTTCTCTCCTGCAGTACTTACATCACAAAAAAAAACAGTGCAGTCTTCTTACTTTGGTGACCAAACCCAGGTAAGAACAAATTTCCTTCTGTTCTCACTGAAGGAACATTAAGCAGAACCACACAATTCACTTCCAAAACGGGAAGAGAGAGCCACTAGCATTGGAATTAAGCCAAACTGTTTCGTCATTTGGCCCAGCTGGCTATTCAGGTACTAAATAATTGGTACTAAAGGAGTGGCTTCAAAGGAACTACCAATTATACATCAAAAGCAGTAGAAACACGAATATCACAAGCCCTGCTACTTAAACTCTAGAAAAAGCCTGAAATAGTTTAATTAATAAGATAATACACAATATGAGCTAGCAAAAAAGTGTTTGTGAGAAAAAATGCTGTGATTTCCTTCTCTTAGTTGGGTGTCACTAATGTCACATATCTTTGCTGATGCATAACCTGGGTTCCTCTGTGTTCAAACAGCACCAAAGTTTCCCCCAGCTTAAAACCTTTCTAATAATCTTCTGCTGTGTCTCAAATTTCTGGCATAACTAACAGAGTTTTATTTCCGAGCCTTGCCTGGGAACCTTGAAGTCTTTACATATCTCTTCAGTTGGGGTGAGAAGGGGTAAAAGGAGCAGTAAAAGCAACAATAAATATTTGCCTGGGAAAGATAGGGAGAAAAAAGAAGGGAAAACAGCCCTGATAAGAGTAGCTAAAATGTTGGTTACTGACTATTTGTTGTCCCAGTTGTGCCAGGAGTAAGTTTTGTCATGTTCATGCACAAGAATCATCCTGAAGTAAAATGGCTCATTAAAACACCCACCAAACCTGTGCTGAATTTATACCTCATGGTTTTGTACATATGGGTCTATGAAAACAGTGTCTGCTACTTATCTACTGCACAGAGGAGCAGAGAACAGGATCTTAGCACAGGAAGGAAAAAAACAGCACTGAGAATATGCAAACATTTCTAAAATCAAGGTGAATGATAGAACAAACTAGGCACTGTGAGGGGTGATTTAGGTCTGAGCTGTGACTTCAACAGACAGACTATCTACCCAGCTTAAGAGCTAACTATCTGCTCTTAGATACCTCAGGAGATCTACTGTCTCTCTTCCCAGCACAGCTCTTCCCTAATTCAATAAATCCATGCTGTCTGGCTGCCCTCTCTCAGGATTTGTTGCTGAACATATTTGTATCCCTCTCCTCTCTGAGCTAAGCTGTTGCGTGGAGCAAAGCATGGGCTATGCCACATTGAAGAAGTGTCACTGCAGCACAAGGAAACCTAAAAGAAGAAATAACGTTCTGCAAAGCTGGAGGTGAATCCCAGATTTTCGAGAAAAAATTTTCTTCTGGCATCATTCTGCACTAAGAAAAAGTACCATAATCAGGCAGAAAGAAGATTTTCTTGTGTGAGTTAAAAGGGAACAACTTGTAATAGAAAACAGGTTACAAGATGAACTAAAGAATCATTGTCATCCTCCCATAATGCATAACCCATAGCACATAACTTTTATCACAATCTCCGTGGGTTTCCCATCATATTCGTCAGTATTGAGACTTACAAAAAGCATTTCCCATATACTTCTCAGTGCTGCTCTTTCTACTCTACCAATCACAGGGTCTTTGTTTAAAGGGCACAGTGGGCATCTTCCCAAGGTTTTAATTTTACTCACCTGGTGCCCTCCAGATTAACGAGAACTGAGGCCCCACTCCTGCTGCTGTCAGACCTTTCCTTGGTTTTTACTGACAGCCAAAACTGCCCTTCCTGCTCTCTATTTGATGTAGAATTGATATCAGCCACATGGGAAAAGGAGGAGCAACTTCAACCACTGGCTTTAATCTCCATGTGAAAGGCAACAGTGGGGCAACAAGGAGCATTGAAGTCTTCAGTGTAAATGTTGTTGCTCATTACAAGCTCCCTCTCTAGGGATAAAAAAAAAACCCTCTTCAAAGTGGACTAGCACCAGTCTCACACACGCCAGCATTCCCTCTCACACACACACGCCTTTCACATCTCTCTCACATGTGGTTTCCACGCAGGAAACAATTACTGTAATTAATAGACCCAAATAACCCCACTGTTCATTTAAAAATCCACTTTAAATTGACAGAGGCATGATAAAAAAGGGGGTGGGTGCTTGGACCTCATTACCCATGTGGACTCCAAACCTGGCTGTGTATATAGACTGTCAGCTCTGTATTTTGCCAGACCTATCACAGAAAATTCAGCGCCAGTACGAGACCAAGTACGCTCAGAATGTTCTCCAGGAGGCACTTAGATGATTTCTACACTAAAGTAAATGTGACTGCCATGGGTAAGAGGGATGTTTTGTGCATCAAGAGGTGATGCACAGCTTGGGACTGTAATGAATCTGATACAGAAGATTAAATTACAGATTCTCATTAGCTGAGAATAGTTGAGTAATAGTTACATTTGCTTAAAATTATTTTTACTTACATAAGGAGCCACAGCACATGATATAATTTTTACAGCGTTTGCATTCTACCATTTCAGACAAGAGAACGTTATTTCCTCTTTAATTAGCTACAGTAAGAAGTACAATCTGAACACATCAGGGAGCTGATCACTAATATTACACTATTACTAATATTAGTTATAATTGCCTTTTTCCTCCTGCTACTTGACTGCAGGGACTGCTGTGCCCCTGACATTTGCAAAATATAGGGAAAAGCTCATGGGAGTCCTATTTTACCGAGTGGTGGATTTCTCAGCTTTAGGCAGTTTTAAATCTCAGTTGACAGGGAACTGGGCCATCTCATTTATACTGGATTTCTTTAGTTTCAAGGGCTAAGGATTAGAAGATCCTTGAGGCCACTTCCAACCTAGTCTGCTGTGTTACTGTGAAAGTCATCTACACATGTGAGAGGTTGCACACGATGGGTCAATGGCCTTCTGCTGAGCTCCGCATTCAGGCAAGTGGCAGCGGGAGGGAGCTGGTTTGTGAAGGAATATGATACCATGTCAGAGCTGCAGCTGTGGAAGCAGCAGGGATGTTCCTGTGAGCAAAGAATTTGCAAGGCAATGCTGAGCAGTATCTCCATCCTATGGACAGTGCCCAACTCTCTGCTCCTGCATGCCCAGTAGAGACAAAGGGAACAAAACCTGTCCCTGCAGCCACCCTCACACAAAGGCCATTGCAGAGTGTCTGGTTTGTCGTGCGACTGAGATGTGTCAGCTTTGCATAGACGGAATAAAGCTGCAACCTATATATTTTTTTTCACCTCTTACTATTTTTCTTTAATGGTGCTGAGAAAACCCAGGCCATTTCAGCTGGTACAACAGCTTGATGTGTTGCTCAGTTCACGTTTCTCACATGAATCATCCATTTAATTTTGAACTCTTACTTTAGCTTTTCAAAATAAAGAGTTTGGGGCGGGTTTGGTTTTTTTAAGACCCCTGGGAAGAATATGTTATATTTGACTTCTGGTATTTGTCTTTCATATGTTTCAGTGAAATTAGTTAGATCTGGAAAATGTTGGCCTTTACCTGGTAATTCAGGAAACCAAAGAAACTAATACATTTATCAAATGAACAGAAATGGCCCTCTGGATTTCAACAAAGTTTCCTTTTGCTGTATATACTAAATTCCAGTTAATCAATTTTCTACACATCATAATGCTTTAGAACAAAGGTTGAAATTACAATGAATCTTGATTATTATAGCTTTTTGCCTGCAGAAGAGAGAAAAGAAAGTAGTGTTTTATAGTGTCAATATACACAGAAATAAATCCAGGAGCTCTTTTTTACAAGAAAGGCCACACTAGTTCAATTCAGAGAGTTAAAGGCTTCTATATTGTTCAAGGAGCCATGATCAAGCAACACATCCAAAAAAAATGTAGAAAAAAGAGAATACAGGAAGGTGAAAAACTGTGTTTTAATTTGCACTGAAGGGAAACAACCTTGTAATTTAAGTTGACAAAAGAAATAAAAATGTGTCTAATAATGCACACACACTCCAGCAGGCAATTCCTAAATCTGCTTGTCGTTTATGAGTAGGGAAATGCTTTTTCTCTCTCATTCTCGTTTGTAATTTGGACACATATCATGATATCTGCTGGCAAAATGGCTCACACGCATTTGTCAAAACAGCAGATGAGGAGCAAAAAGCCCTCGATCTATTCACTCACAAGGGGATCCTTGCAATCTGCCTCTTTGTTGTGGTTGTTGGGTTTCTTCAAGAAGCCTGGAAGCTAAGCACTGCTGCTTTCTGCAAGAGAGTGTATTATATATCCTGGTATTAGAGAGCACCAGCAGCATTGCCAACATGTCATTTCACTGCAGGGTTTAAGGTTTTGGTGGTTTGTTTACCTCTTCAGCTTCCATACCCTCTGATCTCTGAGTGTGTGAAATCTCACAATTGAATAAGATTTTTATATATCTGGAACATCAAGACTCCAAAGAGAACCAAGCCATTACCGTGGGGGATGAAAAAGGTGGGTAAATGGGAGTGATGATCCTCCTCTGAAGAAACCCAAGTGTGATGGATTCCACTGCACTAAACATGTTGGAAATGGTGATGGACAGGTTCCTCCAGATATTCTTCTGTTCCTCCTGGGAAACTCAGCATTCCCCTCCAAGACCATGTAACTCAAACAGTGAGATCCACAAAAGTAGAGTTCATTGCCACAGAATGTTTGGCCAAAGGTGTGTAAGACCAGCCAAGACTCATGCTCACTTAACAGCAGTATAAAACACATATAAGGTATGGAGCCTGAAGAGGAGAAGGCTCCAGGGAAACCTTCCAAACCTTGAAAGGGGCCTATCAGAAGGCTGGGGAAGAACTGTTCAATATGACAGGGAATGATACAAGGGTCATAGTTCTAAGCTGCAAAAAGGTAGACTTAGGTTAGACATCAGAAAAATGTTCTTTAATCTGAGCGTGATGGATCACTGGAACATATTGCCTAGAGACGTGGTTGAGGCCTCATCCACGGAGACATTCAAGGTCAGGCTTGATGGTGCTCTGGACAACCTGGTCAAGTAAACCATGTCCCTGCTTGTTGTACAGGGGTTGGACTAGATGACCTTTAGAGGTGCTTCCTAACCCTATGATTCTAAGTGTCTATGAGATCTATAAAATCCAGGCTGGCTGCAGCTCTGGGAGTTTAGCAGGGGAAACTCAGACCCCTCCAATAATGCCAAGACATTGCTGTAAGCCACTGCTGGAGGAATCAGAAGGAACTGAACTTTAGTCCATGAAATTTCCTCTGCTTTTACAGAACATTCCAACATCACAGTTGAGGTAACAGCTGTGAACAGTTTGCAAGAATTCAACAGGCAATAAAGCAACTTTGCTAAAAAGAAAAGAATTTATTGAACCCACAACCAAGAAGCAAAGGAAAAATCTCCAAATAAGTAAAAGAACCCAAAAAAAAGTAAATCAGAAAGTGTAGCACAATGCCATTACACACACACTGGGAGAAATGGGAGACAGCTAATGTATCAATGTTGGCTTCAGATGAGAGCTCTGTGAAAATATAAGCTCTAATCAGAGGGATAATTCAGCATCCATCCATCCATCCATCCATCCATCCATCCATCAGCCGTCTGTCCACAGAGCTCAAACAGGGCTCCTGAGGCTCTCTTAGGTTGTGATGCTAGTGGAAATGTCCTTTTTCTGGTCCTTTTGCAGACTCCAGCTTCCCCTGTACATCTCAGACTTGCTTCTAACTCCTCTTGTCTTGGGAGTTCCTCACAATGTGACTATGGCCAGCAGATCCTAGTCATGATCTTCCAGGCTGCAACAGCATCTCAGATGCAAGAACAGACACTGCAGAAACCCAGTCTCTTTCTGTGCACCAAAGGTTTAAAAGATCAGACCCATCTGCTCCTTCTAGCAAAAATCTTCTGGCCAAGCAGTAGGAACCTTCAGAAGCCCACCTTAGGACCTTGGTCTCCTGCCCATTTCAGCTTCTTCCATCTGTGTTTCAGCCCCATGGTCCTAGTCACAAGGGGGAGTGCCCATGATAAGGACAGAGGCAACATGGTTATGTGGGGCCTCCCCTGTTGTGGTAAACAGGGCCCATGCTCTCTTATCCAACATTTCTTTCTTTTTTTCCTTCTCCCAGGTGGTTACAGCCCTAAGGGAGGGAAAGGGTTAAGAGGTCACCACCTTCTTGGCATCTTCAGAAACCATCAAGTTGTGAGAGCAGTGTGGGTGCAGCAGCAGGTAGCTCTGTGCTTCAATGTCTTGCTGATACCAGAGCCAGGCTGGGAGCAGTGGTTACAGCCCAAGTGCTCAGCTCCCTCTCTTGCCCTCGGGGAAGGGGAAGCTATGGACAGCCCCTCACAGTGACAGGGCTGCAGCATCCAGGCAGGGCTCTTTTTTGCCCCTTCTGAAGGGGTGGGGGGTGGCACTTAGCCTGGCAGAACTCTCTGTCTGCCAAAAGACAAAACAAGAAGAAGAAATACCTGGAAGTTCACTTCCTTTTAGTCTCTGTTCACCAGTCACCCCAGGTCAGGACAGTGCCCCAGGGGTCTGATGGGACAACTGTCTGTAGTTTCAAAGTAAAATGTATTTTCGGCATAAAAGCACAAAATCAAACACCTGAAAATTTTGCATATTTTCAAACTACAACACTGACCTGTTGATATTTCAATGGTAAAGCTACCACATATAAATACGTGCAGACATGAACAACCACAGTGCCTCTGAGGGTCATCTGTTGGAAAGGAACTGTATCTCTTTGTTTGCAGAAACTTGGATGCAAGTTTCATTTTGGTACTAATTGCTGGCAAAGAGCTACATCTTCTTATTTTAGTTTCAAAAACGTTTCCTGCTGAGGGGAGGTGGGTTCATGGGAATATGCCAAGCTCACAGAAGAAATCCAGCAACTCCACAGATTAAAACTTGCCTGTATTTTTACTGTAGGGTTTTTAAGGGAAGATCACTAAGCATATTTATGGGAATTTTATGGAGTACACCCTCATATATATATATATATATATATTTACACAATATATAACTGTCTTCACAAGTAAAATTTTCTGCTTTTCTGGGAAAAATGTGTCGTCTTATCCCTCCCTTCCATTTGCACAAAACAGGGGGATGTGGACAGCCTAAACTCATGTCCTGGTTCTAGGGTTAGGAGCAGAACCCACACAGGGCAGATTTCTTTTAATGGGAGAATTTTAGAATAGAACAGATCAGGCAACTGGAATAAACTGCTATAACTTTAACGGGGTTCTGGGTCAAGAATGAAGGCCTGAATCAGTCCTGGGTTTGTGTTTGCAATCCGAGCATGCCAACCAGCTTCCGCAGAAAATTAACAAGCAATGAAGCAACTTTGCTAAAAAGAAAGAATTTCTTGAACGTGCAACTAAGAAGGAAAAGGAAAACTCCCAAATAAGTAAACAAAAACCCAACAGAGCAAAGCAGACACTATCACAATGCCATTACACACATGCTAAGGAAAATGGGAGACAACTAATGTATCTGTCTTTGGCTCTAGACAAGAGCCCTGGGGAAAAGAGCATACACTGTATCCAGAGGAGAAATGCATCCTTAGGATTCAGGGCTCCTGAAGCCCTCTCACATTGTGACATTTGTGGAAATGTCCCTTTTCCAACCATTCTCTTGGTATAGTCTGAAGATGTTGGGTTCCCCTGCATTGACTTCTCTCATCTCAGTGATTCTTCTCAATGTAACTATGGCTGGCAGATTGTAGGTATGATCTTCAAGGCTGCAGCAGCACCTCCATACACTCCAGAACCCAAGTCTCTTTCTATTTGCCAAAGGCTTAAGAGATCAGCCCCATCTGCCTTTTTTAGTCCTAAAAATCTGGCCAAGCAGAAGGGACCTTCAGAAGTACACCTTAGGACTTCTTCTCCCAGATACTTAAATATTTCCCACTTCCTCAGTGGCAAAGGTGAGATACAGCATCTGCATCAGCCCCATAGCAGAGAGAAAGGCAATGAGGTTCATGCCCATGGTGAGAACAACTACAACATGGCCCTGTTCACATGGGGCCACGCCTGTGGTGGCAAACAGGGCATAACTGGAGCCAGAAAATTCAGTGTAAACCTGTGGAAAGACCATGTAGGAATAGAAGAATTTCAGCCCATCTTCAGAGACTGCTGTTATCATACTACCAGCTTTTACTTCTCTGGCCTGGAACAACAATTTGGCCTGAGAATATATTTGCTGAGCAACCAAGCACACCTGTCCTACAACACTGACTTCCAAAACCAGGTCCAGGACTTCCCAAAAAGGAGAATAAAAAAAGCAATAACAAAAATAACTCAGAAAATCTCAGACTGGGAGAGAAAGTGGCTAGAGGGGAGGGTTGCCTGCCATGAATTTAGTATCTGGATGAAAAGTCAGGCTGTTAAGCAACAAGACTCAAGACTCAAGTTCAGAAAAAGGAGACTCAAAAGGCTTAAGGCAAAAAGTTGGACAGCACAGATAATGCTCAACCTACAAATATAAACAGGTTTAGTGTCTGTATATGCTGGCTTTTTCAAATGAGTGTTGGGTAAGAAAGGAAACAGGCGGCAGTGAATGGGAAGGGAAAGGACACTGGGTCTGAGCACTAAGGAAATATACACGGTGGAGAAGAGAGCTGAGTATGAAGGATGATCTTTGTTCCATTTACTCAGGCAGCACTATTAACATCCCAAACACTTGTCTAAAGAGCAAATATACAACCACTTGCATGTTCTCAAAAATGTTGTCCCACATCAGCTTGAACTGCTCCTTTACACAGCAGGGTGAAGTGGGATGGGGATTTAAAAGAAGGCTTTAGGAGACATGGCTGTCTATATGGAAATGCTTAGAAACCCTATCATAATATCTGACAGTATGGAGGACTGTATCAGGGAACTCAATCCATTCCCCTGGTACTCACCCTGTCCATCACTCACATCCGCCCCTTTTCTTCCCACATAAACACTTCCAGTGACATTTTTCACATCTGTTCCTATAGAACTGGCACAATATCATGCAGGAATAGAAGAGCACTCCAGTAGCAGTTATATGTTCAACATGCAGTGAAGTTAATGAATACGGATCTATGACAACACATCAGTCTCACCAGTACTGCCTGTCAAACTAAGGCAGCAAAAAGCAATTTCAGCAGCAGATTGCTTTCTGGACAATCGAGACCTATGATCTAGTATTTCTTGTTCATAAATATAAGAAAAGCTTTTCCCCCTAAATAAGGGCTAATAACATGAGCTTCAGCAGCCAAGAACAACAGATTTCTTAGAGGATTTATATATTTGCATAGCAAAATGAAGAAGGAAGAGATCACAGTACTCAAGTGTATGTCAGATCTTCTGATCCACAGCCTCTTCAGCAGGGTGGTGGCACCACAAGACCTTCTTTTAGGTGGTTTCTTCACTGGCCTGTGTGGAAGAGTTTATGGAAACAGGAATAGAGTCATAGAGCAGGCATATAATTAGCCACTATGGGGAAAACAAATTAGCTTGTAAATATCAGAAACAACTTCTAATACCCTGCATCATTGCATGGGGAAGACCATGCAATGTGTGTGAAAAGATTCCTATATATTCAGCTATTTTCAATCTTGTACCTGGAACTGCTATAAAGATGGCCAGAGCTTCTGTCATGAAAAACTTTATCAGCATAGACACATTCCATTTTCTGTCAGGCTGATACAAAGCTCTAAGTTCAATAAAACCTTGTCAAAATGTGCAAAATTATGCAATAAAGGGTTTGTGCATAGATGAAGTAAAGTTAATCGATATTCTTTGGGACCTCTTGAACTTCATGTGTTCTGCCAAAATGGCAGAAAGCACGTGTTGTGATGGCCATCTCTTTTATTCTGGGAATTAAGGACATTCAGGACTCAGCAGAATGGAACTGCTGCTACAGGTTTTATTTATTTAGGAATAGGTCATCAGCTCCTCTAGCATTCTTTAACTCCACCAAAGGCAGCAGAATTAACTGGTTTCTTCCACTCCTACACCTGGAGTGCTCTCTTAGAACCTCCTTTACATAGAACTTTAGTCTATGGGTAACCCCTGTACAATAATGCCACAGTCCATATTTCCCACACTCAAATGATGTGATCCCTGAACCCTCCGGAACAGGCTGTGATTTTTATCCTGTAATTAATATCAGACAGTCTTGTCAACAGACATACGATGTCAGGAAGGCTCACCATCAACCTGGTCACATAAAGCCTGTAAATCTTTCCATGTCATTCCTGCAAAACTTCCACCCACCCAAAACTGCAGAGGCGGAAGGGGTTTAGAGGGCAACAGCAGTAAAGATGAAATCACCCTCATTCTTCCACCCAGCACTGTTGAGGCATATCATGCTAATTCTTACACATCAGTGTTCAGTTATGATCATTTTGTTTGGCTTGGCAAAATAGCTGGAAAAACAACAGAAATATCACGGGGGGAGAAGTGACTTAGATCATGTTCCCATGTCATTTTTCATTATTTCCATTAATTGTTTAATTCCTGCTAGCAAATTGTTAAGATTTATAAAAACTATGCTAAAAAAAATCTAGACGATGGAGAAAGAGAACATAAAACCCTTCCACCTAAGATGGAACTTATATCTGTATAAAAACATTGACCTTGCCATTTCTTTGTAAAATTTATTCACCAAAAAGGTGGTTAAATCCTGGAACAGGCTGCCCAGGGCAGTAGGGGAGGCATTTAAAAGACATAGAGATGTGGTGCTGAGGTACGTGACTATGTGATAGACTTGGCAGTACTAATGGTTTATGGTTGGACTCGATGGTCTTAAAGGGCTTTTCCAACCTGAATGGTCCTAGTGAAAAAATACTTTGGTTGTGGATATGAGAGGTCTGGGAGCTTACAGGTCTGAAACTGGACAAATAACAGGGTGATAACATATCCAAATGGTGCTTTTACATAGGAGAGATCCAAGGACTCACATTTCATTCAGAACATTAAAAAAATAGATGTTCTCTTTCAGCAAAAATCCCAGGCAACACCTATTGCATCATGGGGTTTACAAATCGGAGGTGACGTAGAAGCCAATGCTACACAAGAGAAACATACATTAGTAGTTATTTTTATCATACTTATCTTAATTCAAATATGTTACTCTTTGTACTTGGCACAGGAATGCATGTGGAAGGAGATTGTCCAGGACAAATGTCTTGAACTTTTCAATGACAAGGCACACAAAGAATAAAACGCTCCAGAAAGTAAAGCAACTGGATAGGTGCACAGCAGAACTGCAACCTTCTTCACAAGAAGTCAAACATTTTCTGCATTGAATCATTCAGCCCTCTAGAGAAAGCAATGCCTCTGTGAGTAAACTGTTAGTATTTCCATCCATCACTGCAGTGTTGTTTGATTAAGACAGTAAAAAAAGTTTTGGGGGATGGGAGAAAATGTAAGATTTCTTGTAACAAACCTCTAGCCTCAGCTCATGAGTCCTGTTATGAATAAAGTCTATGTGAGTTGGTGAGGTCCCTTAATTCATATGTACTACTGTTATAGGTTCCTGAAACCATTGTTTAAAATGCAATCCATACTGTCTGTCTATTTTGCAAACACTATCCTCAGTACGAAGAGGTTAACAATATCTTCTAGCACCAACATCAATCAAAACTGTCCCTTTTTGTCCTCTGGACACTGCTCTGGAAAATATCAAAACAGCAAAAATACTTGGAACATTGTTTTTTTTAATTATTATTATTTTATAAATGATAAAATATTGAGTGTCAGCATGCAATGCTTTGTGCATTGCATCAGACAACACAAACAGTAATTGTGATGAATGGGAGTGGCAGGGCCAAGGTTACACGCATTTAACAAGGCTCTGTGGATTGAAAATATTAGGATTGATTAAAGGTCAAATACTTCATGGATTTATCAGTGTTGTATATGTTTTCTCATGACACAGAATCACTTACAATACATACAAACTGAAATAGAATAGAGCTGCAAATCAGATAATTTTTAAGTCTTTAACCCACATTCAGGCTTATCCACTAAGAGTAATTAATGACACTGAAATGTTTTATTAGTTAAGCAATAAACCATTTAAACTCCCCCCCACTCCACCCACCAGTAATTCCTCTAGCTCCATGCAGGTTTGTAGGTAATGGTCTTTCTCAATTAGAGTTTGGTGTTCACAAATATACCATGTGGCAAATAATGGTTTTCGTAGTTTTAAGATCTGTATTTATTTAAACTAGTCTAATTGAGTCTAGGGAGAACTTTGTAGTTCATCCAATCTCCATCTTCCTTATTTGCTAGGAAAATAGAGTTTGACACAGATCCTAATTTATTCTCTTTGATGCAAAGATTTTTCTAGGATTCCACCAAGGAAATGGTTGTCCCGGTCTGTTTCACGCTGGATTTAAACTGGTCTTCCTGAAGTCTCTGTGTCAATTAGGGCACAGCAAAAGCTCAACAAGTACAGAGTTCTGTGAGAAAAGGCCTAGAATTTGGAGCTTTTCTTTAAAACATTGCGTGAGACTCTGCTGCTCTCACCAACACCAGAACCAGACATTTCACTAAAACACCACAACAAATCTACATACAGTACTTACTTTAATAAGGTGAAATATATTTGACTTCTGTGGCTGCATTCTCAGTTATCTTGCAGAGTGTGAAATCCAACCCCTAAGGCTTTCAAACTGCCAGCACTGAAAGAGTTGTTTGAAGCAGGTGCCCATTGCTGCCCAGGGGGATTGTGGAGTTGCCTTCACTGGAGAGATTCAAGACTCACCTGGATCTGTTCCTGTGCGACTTGGTCTTAGTGGTCTAAGTGGTCCTGCTGTGGCAGGGGAATTGGACTAAATGATCTTTTGAGGTCGCTTCTGATCCCTGATGATTTCATGATTCTATGATCTCTTCTCTGGATCATCAACAGTGAAGACGAAGAGGCTGAGTGTGTTGGAGATATCCACAGACATCTCTGTAAGGGAATAAAGATGTCTTTGCATTTGAACATGAACAGTTATTCCATCCTGTCTTCTGCAAGGACAGGTCTTACTGTTTTTCTGACAGTATGGGCATGCATCTTTTGGATGATTGCATGAGAAACAAGGGTTAAGGCAACCAAGTTTAAATTTTAGCCTCTAGTATGAGACAATTGGTTGGTAATTACAATTCTATTAAATCTGAGAGCAGTGGGTGGATATATGAAGACTCAGACTTGTCTCCTCACAAAGAAGGTTTAAAGAATAACACTCACTTAGTAGCGTAAGATTTGATTAAGGCAGGCTCAAATACCCTAACTGTAAAGGTTAAGCACAGACATATGTGTCACATATGATGCAGTGAGTACATGATGTAATGTTGATAATCTAGTAATGGCCAAAATACATTCCAGCATCACATTTTGGCAGAAAGTTTGAAACCGTATAAAATACAATTAAATGGCTATAACTTGCCCAGCATGAGAATCAGTGTTCTGTAAAAAAATAATACAATATTTATTAGAAACATTCAAAAATATTCAATTGTATTTCAAAACAACTACTCTACTGTGAAAATTACAATTCCTTGATCAAGTTTATACCGTACAACTGGCCCTTTGTAATATTGCTTTGGTAGGGCAGTGTTTTAAGCCAAAATATGGTTCAAATACATAATGTAATGTATCCCTGGCATAAAAAAAATATAAACCTGCTTTTGCATCAAAGGAGCTGTTAACCCAACTGTCCCAAGCCCACCGCTAAACTTTGTCCCTCAGCTTCAAATCTCCATGACTTTGAAACACATTCAGCCCCATCCCTGGACAGCCTGTTCCAAGGCTTGATTACATTTTCAATGAATAGGTTTTTCCTTATGTCTAATCTACACTTCCCCTGGTGCAACTTGAGGCCATTTCCTTTTGCTCTATCACTTGTTCCTTGTGAGAAGAGACCAACCCCCACCTCTCTGCAACCTCATTTCAGGTAATTGCAGGCAGCAATAAGGTCTTATATAATGGCCCAAATCTTTACTGGTTCACAGATACCAAGAAAGCTGCAAATTTGAAGACAATAAAAATATTGTGGAGTTATACAGAAAATGTAGTCATGGGCAGTATGGTTTTGCCAAAGACGGATCATACAGACAAACCTTGTAGCTTTATTTAGAAAGTAAAGCAGTCTTGCAAACAAAGGAAGATTCCATCTATGTCTACTTCTGCAAGTATTCAGTATCGGATGACAGAGTAAATAATTAGGAAAACAGGGGGAAAAAAACCATCAAAAACCAAGACAGACAGTGAGAAGGCTAAGACCACTTAGTAACTAGGAAGTATTATCGGCTCTATGGGAGGATGCTCCGGGAGTTTTTCAAGATTGGGACTGAACCTATTTCAAATCTAGAGCAGTATTCTCAGCATAAAAAAAAAAGAAACTGTTCTGACTAAATTTGCTCGTGGTGGCCATAGTACTGGCAGTACAGAATTGTCAGAATGAAATGCCAAAATGCCTTGATATCACCAAATTAGAAGAACGGAGTTTAAATTGCATTGTAAAAGAGGTAGGGTAATTTATGGAAGGAGATGTAACAACAATTTCTTTATTCAACTGCCAGAAATAGATGCTTTTTGGTCATTTTTATGGACTCAATTCTTCAAAACTGTCACTTAATGTCACTGTGATGTAACCTTTAAAAATGCTACACAGGATGGACCCAAAGTTTGCCCAAAATGTATTTTCAACAGTGAAATGGAAATGTGTGGGCATTACACAAGCTGTTGTAGTCATGTCTTAGATCAAAACACTTTGTGGATGGTGTTCCTTGCTAAAGGAACAATGGAGAAATGCCTAGTAGGCATTGCTTGGAAGGAAGAGAGTGTAGCATCCTTAATTGCTCATCATCTTATTAGACTACAGTAACCCAAAGGGCAGGTGCATTTTGACTATGAGTACATTAGAGAGCCAGCTACAACATTTTAGCCACAGTTGACTGCATGGGTTCAGCCACGTAGCAGACAAACCACTTAACAGTGTGACTCCATGCCTGGAAATCACAGTATTCTGCTTCATGCCCTTTCTGTAAGCAACAAGCTCAATGTGTTTTTGTACAATGCCAAGTTTGAAATTCATTCCTAATTGCTTTGTGTTCATAGTGCAGAGACACGTCAAGGAAGGAATCCTACTTTGCAGTTCACCCACCAGCTCTACACAAACTCATAGATGTAATAGATAAATATTTAAATGTTCTGTGATGATTTGAGAAGAAACACTGGCAAAGCCATCTGTGAACAGAAAGGTTTGGGTGTCTATTGGTTCCTTGTTTTCAGATGGAACCCACAAAGCTTTCTCATCCCCAGGTGTTTATAAATGATGATATCAAAATCCATAAAATGGGCATAGTGAGAAAGCCACAGCATTGTCCAACACCAGAATGGAGACATGGGACAGCACAGAAAAACAAGGAGGTTTATTGTCCTCCTCATATCATATGGAACGTGCTTAATTCATTTATTTATTTTTTTTCTAATAGTCTTATCCTTTTATGTTATTAGAGCACTTCAGAAAATCTCAAGGTCTGGAGGGAAGTCGAATGTTTGCTGTTCTGGGATCATTTGAAGCCATGCATTCAAAGAGGACAAAATCACTTTTAAGTCTGCCTGTAGGAAATCTATCTTGGCAACCAGACAACCAGAATTAGTTATTAAAGGCATGTCAAATGAATAAAGACACCTCTGTAAGGAAAACCGCAAAAGCATTTACTTTTTCTAATGTGAATAGTAGGCTAATACCAAATCAGCTTTCATTTTCCACTCTCCCTTCACCTCCTAGACCAGAGGTCAGATTCAATAAAGACTAATGCAACTGAAAATCATTTTGGGTTTTTGCATCTATTACACAGCAGATGTATATTAAATAGTGCTGCCTGGAAGTGAAGCACACTCACATAACCTGATGTGGCAATCTCCCTGAGGAACTGGTTCACTGCGAGGCAAAGAGGTCTGAGGTATTATTAAAAGTCAAAGGTGAGAGCCAAGACCCTTCCAAAAGAAAAAGGGGTAGGACTTTCTAGTTCTGTGGCGAAGATGCTGAGACAATAGTTTCAGAATCAGAGTCTACACTTCTTCCTTATGCCGGACAACGCCCTGGAATCACTTAGTCAACCAGTAACGACAAAATAAGAATTTCATGGTACCCAGTCTGGGGGTGCAGGAACAATTCCTGGTTTTACCAAAGATTTCTTGGGATCCCTTCTAAATTTCTTAGATTGAAAGGAGACATTGGGGGTTTCATCTTTACCATACCTACATCAGAAAGTAGAACCTCTGTGCTGTTCAACTGTTACGTCTGTCCCCACACCTTTACTTGACAATGTACAATTTACAGTGTACATATCCACGTCTTTAAATCTTCCTTATCAAAATACAGTCAGATTTGACCAAGGTCCAGCAGAAAGCATAAACTTCTTCTACAGTTTTTTCTTAAGTGCTGGACAAGATCTAATAAGAAAGGAACCAGAAAACCCATGAGTGGGCAATGACTGTCCCAGTCTGGTATTTGTTGAAATAAGCAACTGCAGATTGTGGTTTTATCTTGATCCACTTAGACAGAATATTTATTTCGTCTACAGTAGCCATAAAAAACTGGTTTAGCTGTAACTATAAAAAAAAAAGTGAGTAAATTGTTTTGACATCAGGTAGCACATGCAGTTAGTAAATTTGTCAGAACAGAGCACTACCAAAGGCTTTCTTTCTAAGAAAAGCATGCTACATATAGACAAAGTAATTCACCTGCTTAGTCACACACAGGGAAAATGAAATAAAAACATGGATAAAGGAAGTCATGTGGATGGAAAACTACTTGTACTACTTACAGAAGCTGAAGGTTAGCTACTGAACACTTGTTTAGGAGAATTTTGAAAAATTCCAAATTACATTAAAGAAAGCACCTTTCAGTTCACACAGTTCAGTAAAACCTAGCCCAAAGAAGCTTCTGGCCCATGGCCTACAAATCAGATAGAAGTTCTCCGTACATGTTAGGAATTAGCTGCTTCTTTATTTCCCAAAGGAGAATTGCTCAACCTTCTTCACTTGCTCCTTGCCAAGTCCCAAAACCCGCCGTCAGACATGCCACTTGCACTGTCTCAGGAAGAAAACTCTTAATTCATACAATGTACCAAGTTAAACACTAGAAAAAGACATCCCTGATTTCTCAGAGCGCGTGCTGATTTTTCTTCACACTACACTCACAGCTTAGCTTCAAGGAATTTCTGTATCACTCAGTCCTGGTACAGTTAATAGAGTGAATCCAGCTGAAATGCACATTGGAATTAACTCCTTGGAGCCAGACACAACCACCAGAGAGAGGATTCTCTTCAGCTTTCCTCATGCATACCCATAAACAACAAGAAAACACAGAGCCATCCAATTTGACTTCAACGCTCTCTTAACACATATACCTCAAGCAGAGAATTGATCCAATTGCTCTGGTACTGAAATCATTGCATTCCGATTTACCAAGTACTCCTTAGGTCTCTGTAGTTAACCTGGGTAGGTCAAGAGATGGAGAAGACACCACTTACTTGATATTTTGTTAACTCTATTAAACAATGCAGCAGCAATATTCATCAGTCCTGAAGAGGCAGTCGGATAACTGCCCAGCATGTACCTTCACCTCTATATCCTGATTATTTATTGTGTTACCTTAGTGTAAGACCTCTAGAAGTTTAACTTCAGTTGTCTACATTCTGGAAAGTATCATAGTACTTTGATATGGTATTCACTGTAAAAAAGATTCCGTACTTACTGCAGCTCCCAAGCTGTCAGAAAGGGCAGTACATATTTGTCTTGAAAGTATCTGGAGACACATTTCTGTGGTAATTGCCATAGCATGTTTAAGTAGTAGCCCGCTGCTCTCATATGGTCCATCTTAGACTTCAATTTGGGGGAAAACAGCCCAGTATTTCAGCAGGAAATTGTATATTTTGACTCAAGAAGCGTTCCTTCCTGTGTTTCCATTGAGGCTGATTTATATCCAGAAAGATGAAGATTTAAATGTTTTCTTTCGTAAATTTGAATATGCTTTTATTCATGTGAATCTTCAACATTGTGAAAATCGAGCTCATAAAGCCTTTTATCCGTTTTGATAACATTGTAGCACACATCTCATATGAACCATGCGTGTGTAAATAAACATTATATCCCTGGTGACTTCTTTTACTGCCATCATTGCATATTTATTTGCAAAATACAGAGCTGGACCTGGATATTCCTGAAACGCTAAGTTATAACAATTAAGGGTTTCGGGTTTTTTTGCTTTGAAAGAACACACAAACAGAGTCTGCTGCATGCTGGCAGCCCACAGTGCTATTTTGACTTCAAAGCAGTCACTTTTCCAAGACTGGTTAGTTGTGCTCACAGGGACAAAACTACTTACACTAAGTAAAGAGATATCCCATTTAAGAAAGTCTCTGAGGCATAAAAAATAATCATAGAATCATTTAGATTGAAAAAGATCTACAAGATCATCAAGACCAACCATTAACTCAACTGTCCGAAGGCTAAAGCTAAACCCTGTCCCTAAGCTCAAGATGTACATGACTTTAGAACATGTCCAAGGATAGTGATCCAATTCCCTCCCTGGGCAGCCTGTTCCAAAGCCTCATGACTCTTCCCATGAAGAAATTTTTCCTCATGTTCAACCTAAACTTCCCCTGGTACAGCTTGAGGCCATTTCCTCTTGTCCTATCATGTGTTCTTTGTGAAAAAGACCAACCCCCGCCTCTCTGCAATCTCTTTCAGGTGGTTGCAGATAGCAAGGAGGTCTCCCCTTAGCTTCCTTTTCTTCATACTAACCAGCCCCAACTCCCTCAGCTGCTCTTCACAAGGTTTATCCTCCAAACCCTTCAGCAACCTTGTAGCTCTTCTTTGGACAAAGAGCAGTGGTCTGATCCATAGTGCTGCTTCTAAGTGATCCTTTCATGAAACAGCCATGGAACAAGGCTTCAGAGAAGCAAAATTGGTTTGATGTCAATATGCTGTTTATCACATACCTACAAACTTCATTCACAACTAATCAGATATATCACATGAAATCAAGAAAGAGAAGGCTCCCTATTATCCTGTCCTTTAATTTTGGATAGGCCACAGCTCAAGGAAGCAGTGCTCTATCATTTTAACAGAATATGCCAAACTTGCGTGTTATTACTGCTCCACCACTGAGTGCATGCTTCATTTCCTGAGCATCGGCAACGCGCTGGGATCTGATGCAGCTGAGCAATACAGCCTGCAGTATTTTCTCACATACCAAGATAATAAGGAACCATGTAAGTTGTCCAACAGATGTGTGCTGTTAAGATATGTTTTTAATCACAGAAGAACAAATCTAATAAAGAGAGAATTTTTAATATGCGCCTCAAGTTGTTGTCTCTGGTGTCTACAGATAGTGCTCTGTCCTTACCCCAATGCAGTAAATTAGAAAAGAGACAAAAGGAGTAGATCCAGAAGTCACTGCTATTTCCCTCGTTAGTATAAACAATATACTATAAACTGTATTCTACATATTCTATCATTATCCACCAGGCACATGAGTAGGTATGCACAACAGTGTACCATTAGGGCAAGAAACCACAACATCACCACCAACAGAGCAATACAAGAGAAGGTATACTCAGTAGAGATATTTTACCCAAAAGCAGTCTTTGTTGGCACTATAACCAGAATCATGGATTTCTGTACCTATTGCCTCTTATGACTGAAAGGAATTCAACCCAACTGCTGCTTCAGTTTCAAAGTGATAATTCATTACTTAAATAAAAAGTATTTGTATAATGGCATTAGAGCATCTTAATAATCACCGTTTCCAACGTATGTGTCCTCCTAGTCCAGCGAGTTATTTACAAATGTTCCACACTCGGATTTCTATTGAACTGACTCCTTCTCTGATGCTACTGGGACTTTCACAAACGCCAAACTTTTCACAGATGACCACAATGCTGTGGAATCCAAAAAGAATGCTTTGATTTCCAGTGCATGCTCTAGTCTCCACTATGCTTTCATACATAGTCTTTTGTATGGTTTTGTATTTGTGAGGTCTACACCTAACTGAATATTTTTCCTCAGCCCTAGTTCCACTGAATAGTTCTACATTTTCATTAAAAAAATAAACTATAGAGCACAGTTACTTTGCATTTCCATTCAGTACTTCCCTGGTAGAGCACCAGCACTCCTTGATGCTGCAAGGAGTGCATAAAAGACCATGGTGTCGATTGAAACCTCATGAAAGTCTATAGTTGCACTGGTGCCTCTTGTTCTGCTCAGCAGCCTGATTTCAGAAGTCTCTTTGAAAAAGTAATGCAATCCATTTGCTCAGTTTCTCACTAATAAGAACTGACAGCCCTGCACTGCAATTGCTGTACACAAACCTAGTGCTGAAGCTTCATCGCAGCGAACGTATCATGAGGAGGTAGCAGCAACCCTTACTTCTAAGTATCTCAATGCTCTTGAATTCATTGTTTTTCTTCCCTTGTACATGTTCCTTTCTCGGGAAAACATTAGTAGCCTGCCAAAACAACAATAGAACAAGAACATTGTGAGGCCAGACCAATGCTACTGGAAAGCCACAACAGACGTGTGTGATCTATCTGAGCTGGTTTAGCAGGTGAACTGTATTGGTGGCAGTGATGCTTGAGCACCCAGATTACAGTGCAGCACCTGTTTATATTTGTATTTCCTATGTTCAGCTTCTCACACTGTAAAACCAAAGAGGCCTGTGTAAAGTGAGCAAGAACATTACACAGAGTTAAAAGTAGGTAAAGCCCTGCACAGACACAAAGCTAAGAGCACGAGTGTACTGGTCACCAGGTAAGTGCTGCAGTGCCACAGTGTACTGAAGAAACCCAGGGAATCTTTGCTCCTCTTGCTACCCAGGAAAAACCACAAAAGGATTGTCTTCCTTTCCAATGGTAACAGAATTTGGTGAACCTCTCTACCAGTTGTTCCATAATATCACGTTTATTTTCTCCTGTTATAAGACAGTATTTTGGAAAGATACATTTCCTAGCTTGGCAATGTGCTACTTTGGGAACTTTTTTCAAACATTTTTAAAATACAAGAAATCACACATGTTGCTACAAAATTAATAGTCTGGGAAAGATAGTAAATACATTCTAGTGAGAAATTAAAAGTGCAATAGATATTTATGTAGTAGCATATTCTATCTTAGACATTTAGCAGCTATGATAGAATTTATTGCACCTACCATTTCATGAGATACTATCAAGCGCAGAGCTGGGATTTTTCTACCATCTTTATGTATCACTTAAAAATTATGCAAAGCAATATCTATCTGGAAATGCTTTTTGTCATCCAAATGATTCATATAAACTGTAATAACACCAACAAGTTTTTGGAGAACAGGAAGTATTAAAGATCTGTTCTTGATCTTTAACTGGCTTTTTCATGTTAGATTGCAGAGGGTTGGGATTGCACCACTAATATTTTGAAAGCATTCTTTTCTAGTCAAAGTCAAAGTGTTCTTGCATGAGTTTATACATGGGGGGTTTTTTTGTGTCTGTAGTATATTTTAAGTACTTGTTCCATCATTTATGCTTCCATGCAGTTCTTAAGATCTTAGTACCTCCTCATCCCCCTCCATTCATGTTAGATAACAGCATGGGAAGAGGAGCCTGACATGGTGCTTAAAATTGCAAAGATTAAAAGTAGATAGTTGCTGAAGATCCATTGCTTACAAGGACACTTAATGTAAAGTAGACATGGTGTTTCAGGGGATGGTTTAGTGGTTAGTGATTGTAGGGTGGATGGTTGGACTTGATGATCTTGAAGGTCTTTTCCAACCTTAATAATTCTATGGGCTAGTGCTAGATCACACATTGAATACTTCTCACTATTCAAGAAATGAGCCCAAGACTTTCTGAGCAGAAAAGCATATAAAATCACTTATCTTGTGTGATACTATAGGTGAAATCAGTTTGGAGATTCTTATACTCACTGGCTCCTAATCAGTCATTCTGATGCTGAAAGATCCAGATATATTCTGGTTACCCACACTTTCTGCAAGTCTCACCTTAGCTAGTTACACTAATGAAGTTATTTGGTACAAAGCAGCTACATTGAGGAGCTTGGAGCCAGAATTTGGAAAATAGATTAACTACTATGAGTCTCAACCCTACTGTAACTCAGATAAGGGGAACCTCATTACCTCCAGAGTTACTACTAATTGACACTAGTGTAAGAGGAGAGAGTAGTTTGTAGCTCTAAGTTGAAAATGTGTCTCTGTTATGCATTAAAGCTGAGCAGAATCCAGAAGTTTGTGTTTTCTACAGAAAAGTTTGGGTTTGAAAAGTTTCTGCCCTCACACTTCCCTCACCCTGCATCACTTGTTTCTTCCTCACCCTGCATCACTTGTTTCTTATCTGCACTTTTTTCTCCATTTTGGACAGTTTGGAGCTGCACTTTGCCACTGGGAGAGAATGTTTACCACTTTGAAAAACAATTTGTGGTGAGAGAATAACCTCATCCCAACCTGTGGAATCTTCTTTGTTGGTCTGGGTGATCCTGAATTTAAGATACTCTTAAAATGTTCGTGGATGCCAAGATTTCAGAAGACTGGCAACCACAACAAAGCAGAAGGTCTCTACAATGGATGTCCTCAATGTTTTGTCTTAGTTCGGTGTAGGAGCAGCATGAGAAACTCCATATGCTGTGTCTATGTCTTGTTGGGGAGGGGTGGTTTTCTGATGAGGGGGGTGGGATTAAAATGTCTTGTTGCCTTTATTCCATTGATTCAGTTGTTTCATTGCCTGCAGATTTGTAAGTGGTTTTGTTAAACCCACCCTGTCAGACACGTCAGCTAGCAGTTCTTGGTTAAAATATAGTTGGGGTCTCTAACCTACAACATTAATGATTGCCAAGTGGGAAGGATGGGGTCCAAGGAGGATCCATGACATAATTGCAACCCAGGTGGGACACATGGGAATCCAGAGACAGATTCACTACACTGTCATTGGGAAACATCAGAAAACAGATCTGAAAGAGAACAAGCTTTAAACATCCAGACTAGTCCCTTGAAAAGCTTTGCACACATTTGTCACACTACCACTTTGATGGAGCAATTCAGACATTGCAACAGTAATGGTTTTTGACCCTTTAATCAATTCCATTTTGCACATACTCTCTCCAAGAATCACAAAGCATATTTGCAAGACTTGTTCTCTGCAGTTGATGGAAACTTTCTGTCAAATAACTATCTGCAGAGACAGAAAAAACACATAATGACAGGATATGTTTGTGGAGAATCTGTATGCTTTGAAAAAATAAATCTGGACCTGAAAGCAGATGAGTTGCAACAAAGGAACCCAAGAAAGATGTAAGGCAGCAATTAGGGCCAGAAAATTAAAAATACTGAGAAGTTTAATCAAACAGGACAGTCTAATCAATGAAAAGCATGCCACATGCTTTTTGGGTAATTGCTAACCCCCTCCCCCCTCTCTTTTTTGTGGTGGTAGTAACAGGCCATATTTAAGATAATTGCATTCCTGTAAAACTCAGAAGTCTAGGACTACCACAATTTTTGTATTTATCTCCTGGGACTTCATGCTCATTTCCCTGAACTCAAAGAGCAGCTGTCAGTGATTTCAGTGGAAGCAGAAAGGGCAGCGATGATGGACAAGTAAGTGACAAGTGGACCTTGAGCACAAATAGCTCCATGATCTCTTCTTTCCCCCTAAGAAAGAATTACCCATCTGATGACACAGACAACCAGAGTACTTCTCCATGGTACTGTTGTACTCAGACATTTTGAACGGCTCCCCATCTCAGTCTGGTATGACTATGTCACAACTCCAAAGTGATGAGTAGAAAAGAATTAAATGTAAAAAGAACAGATCATCTAGTCCAATCCC
>VZRI01008349.1:0-20561 GCA_013397515.1 Upupa epops
GAAGCAGACTCCACAAACATCCCGGGCAGCTTTTATGGAACGAAGCAGCATCCAGTAGGGCATCTCCCTTACGAGCAAAGGCTGAGGGAGCTGGGTCTCTTGAGCTTCAAGAAGAGGAGGCTGAGGGGTGACATGACCCCTCATGGCCTCATTATATATCTGTGAGGGGTGGGTGTCAGGAGCCAGGCTCTTCTCAAGGTCATCCAATGATAGGACAAGGGGCAGTGGGTGCCAGCTGGAACTGAGGAGGTTCCATATCAACATCAGAAGGAACTTCTTCCCAGTGAGGGTAATGGAGCACTGACACAGGCTGCCCATGGGGATTGTGGAGTCTACTTCTCTGATGATGTCCCAGACCCTCCTGGCTGTGTTCCTGTGTGACTTGGTCTAGTTGACCCTGCTGTGGCAGGGGGATTGGACTGGATGATCTTTCAAGGTCCCTTCCAATCCCTATGGATTCTATGATTCTTTAAAGATAATTTTATTTTATTTTAACATCTCTTTATAGCTGTAACATAATATATTCTTTCCTGACTTTTGTAAGCCTAAGTCAGATTGGTACCTTAACAACACATATTTAGACAGACACAATCCATGCTTCCTATCCTCCTTCTTGCATGCACACACTGTACTAGTCCAAGTATTGTGAACTGGGATGTATCATTGCACAGTGAGGAATATCCTTTCATTCCATCCTCCACAGAGCTGTTGTTTGTGTTAAAGAAAGTTAAAACAGGAACTGAAGACTTTATGAAAATATTTTTGTTTAAAGCTTCTGAGACAGGGAAACTTTATAAACCTAACAAATTACTGTAGCTTTTCCCTTACTGTGCTTTTATCTAGTCTTGTCATCCACGGTATTTTTATCACTTTTGATGGGTGTAAGGTACTGTATTAGTGACTAGAGGTCTTACACAAAGACACTTGGAGTGCATTGTAATCAAGAAAATAATCCTTCTGCTATGTAGCCTTCCTTTGAAGGACTGTCACAGCACAAGGACATTTTGTCTATTCCATTTTAATCCTGTTTTCCTCTGGCTTTCATGTCTTCTGTAAACCACAACACATAATTGTAAATGGCTTAATCAAATGGACATAAATATTAGTCATTTTCCCTTTGAGGGCCAAACTATCACAGTAGGCCTGCTGAATGAAGCCCAATGATGCAACAACATGCATTGCTGTACCTAGAAGAGCTGTGAAAAGGATAGGGGAAAAACACAATGGCAAGGATAAAGGTATTAAAGGCAGCAGAATCTAGGCACATCAGGGACAAGAGGGTCATTAGGGACAGTCAGTATGGCCTCACCTAGGGGAAGTCATGCTTGACCAACCTGATAGCCTTTTATGAGGGCATAACCAGGTGGATAGATGAAGGCAGAGCAGTGGATGTGGTCTATCTTCTATTCAGTAAGGCAACTGACAAAGCCTCACATAGCATCCTCATGGCCAAACTGAGGCAGTGTGGACTGGATGATTGGGTAGTGAGATGGATTGTCAGCTGGCTGCAGGATAGAAGCCAGAGAGTAGCGGTTAACAGGAGAGAGTCCAGTTGGAGTCCTGTATCTAGTGGGGTCCTCCAAGGATCGGTACTGAGACCAGTCCTCTTCAATCTACTCATTAATGATTTGGAAGAGGGATCAGGNTGGCCAAGAGGGCCAACAACATCCGGGGGGTGGGGAGCGGTGGGTGGGGGGTGGTGTGTCAGAAGGAGGTTGGTTAGCAAATCAAGGTAGGTATTGTCCATGCATCTTGGTCTAGGTGATCCTGCTGTGCTCATCAGAGCTGCCCAATTTTTAACTATCAGCAGTGGAACTTGAACTGAATAAACTTCAAAGGAAACAAAACCCCACACAGGACATAAAGAATTATCCAAAGATTGCAGTTTTATTTGTGTTCTGGGGCAGTTTGTATTGAGCAACTCTTTTTTTTCTTTATGTTTTTATTTGATAAAACAAAATGCAGTCTAAGAGAAGAACGTTTTCCATGTACAGAAGAAGAAAATAAACCCATCTCATAGTGAACACATCTACCAAAACTCAGTAAACTGAATTCATCTTTAAATTATGAGCACCTTGGTAATTCCCTTGGAAACTCATTTAATGCTTGTTAAGTAAAAGAGCTATTGTTTGATGCTTTGTTCAACAAGGACATTCATTAACACTGGTTCAATATTGATATTTTTGATAACTGTATGTGCTTGCACATACAGTGATGGATGCATTCCATGTATTAAAGGCATTGTTTTACATTGTTTTGTAGGGAAATAGTCTCTTTTCTTCATGGCACAGAAAAATATCACGGTTTCAATTTTATTTTCTCACTAGAATGGTCACATTTTGATTTTATTACTATTTTGTTGCTTATAGAAGCTCTTTCAACAAAACCTAGCAATGCCTTCAAAACACTGAAAGCCTAGCAATTGGGTAATATTGCAGAGCACCGTATAGCATCCAAACCCAGAGAGAAAATAGAGGTATTATTTCCAGCTGAAAATGCAAAGGAAATACACTTTAAATTGAGAGATTATTTTCATGAGCACGCTTAAGTCATAGGCCTTTGCAAAAGCTGTCTTTGACATTTCAGCAGAGAGAAGAAAAAACGTAAAGGGCAGAAAAGGTCTGCTGATGCCAGAGTCCAAGTATCTATGAAATCATTATTTTTGTATGTAGTTTTTAAACTGCTTTCTAATCCGAACTTAACTCAGTAAATTCGATTTCCTTATGCTGGATTTCCTTGATGCTGCCCAAAATTTGAACTTGCAAAGCTGGAGGAACAAATGATTGAGTTGATCTGCTCCTTTCGATCCCTGATGATGCCATGATTCTATGACTCCAGGGTACACTACAGGAGGTGTGAGATAGTGTAAGACACTAGGCTTCACTCATTTCAATTTTGGGATTCTCAACCAACAGGAAAATTGTCTCACTACCAGTGCGTTAGGAATTCACCTCCATGACAGAATCACTTCATTTTCTATAGTATGAAAGCTGAAATAGCAATTTATGCCAAAAGCAAGCACATAGGAATTATTCTGCAGCTTAAAAATTCAGAACCTCACCTAACAAAGAAAAAAAGAAAGGGAAAAAATATGCTTACTCCTTCTGCAAATTGCATTTGCCCATCTATAGAAAAGGGAAAGGCTACCAACGGAAATTATGGAAGTGTCTTGATCGTTCAGTGTTCACTTTTTTCAATCAAAAATCCATACATTCAACATGATTGCAAGGTTTTGATAAGAAACATAATCTTAAAGCAGGATAAAAACTGGGTCCAAATTTGCCTGTAAGTCCACATTCCAGATAAATAAGAGCACCATCACAATTGGTGAGGAATTAATTTCCTAATTCCCTATCATTAATGCTAAATAAACAATGTGGGTGATACTCAGATTTCCACATGGAGAGTTATTTTTTACTTGCATTTGGAATTCATCTATTTCTTTCTAACTGCTCACAGCTATTTAACTGAAAGGCCAGTTAATCTTTCAGAACACGTCAGTAGTAGATACTGGTTTAAACAAGTAGTGCTTACCTGTTGTAGTTTGACTTGCAAAATTGCAAGCTGAGTGTTTGCAGCTCTGTTAACAAAAGTGGTTTGGAGCTTCCAGTTTTAGGTTTCTGGTTGTTCCTTCTTCTTCATTGCAATTCTCATCTGTGTTCGGAGAGGACACACATGGCACTGCACTACCTGGACATGTGCAAAGCATTTGACATTGTCCCACAGGACATTCTGATCTTTAAACTGGAGTGATATGGATTCAGTGGATGGACCACTCGATGCATAAGGAGCTGGCTGAATGGTTGCACCCAAAGAGTTGTGATCAATAGCTCAGTGTCCTAATGGAGAGGTGTGACCAGGGATGCTCCTCAAGGATTGGTGCTCAGATCAGTGTTATTTAACATTGTTGGCAACATGGACAGTAGAATTGAATGCACCCTCAGCAAGTGTGTTTGCCATACCAAACTGTGTGGTGAAGCCAATACAACTGGAGGGAAGAGAGGCTGTCCAGATAGACCTTGACAGGCTTGAGAAATGGGCTCATGCAAACTGCACGAAGTTCAATGAGTGAAAGTTTCCAGGGTGGAGCTAGGAATGACTGCAACAGATAAACTATTGAGCTAGCTGTAAACTTTCACTTTTGCGATTTAAAGATTAAACAGGTCTCCTTGTGCATGACTACCTGGGCTCTCTGGGCTTATTACAGCTACAGTGAATGAAAATGTTCTGCTCCTTTTCATTCCATTGACCCCTGCATTCACTCAGTGCAGTGGTGGTGATTTCATTCACTTTGTGACTATGCAGATCCTGCTCCTTAAATCCACAGAAAGCCAAGTGTTCCCAGACATAGTGTTCAGCTTCCTGTTCAGACTCCCAGTTCCTTTTCCGCTGTTAAAGCCCAAAGCTTTTTTTTTCACTTATGAGCTATCACACCACAGCACTCACAGTAACTTCCCTTCTGTGTATTTCCTTACAACCCTCTGCATAATAGTTTACTTGGTGCGTCCTCTGCTTTCTGCATATAAAGCAAATTTATCTGCATGTTGTCTGTGTTTAAGAAAGCCTATGAGTACATGAAAATTAGGGTACTAAACAGTCAATTGGATTTTTCTGGCACGCTATCTTCTAGTCTACATCTACAAATGTTCAGAGAAGATTACTATAACAAATATTAGAGACTCAATTAGGAGTACTCTAATAAAAAACATTTTTCTTAGTTATAGGTGTAATAATATATTTATGTGTATTATTTGAAGAAGTGGTAACTACTTGTGGCTCAGAACAGTTATATTTATTCAGAGAATCATACAATGGCTTAGGTTGGAAGGGACTCTAGAGTGGAGTTCTGACTCTATGTATGCAATATAATTCAAAATAAAAGAATAAGAAGAAGCACAAGATAGGAAACACTGACTATTTAACATCTACTGTTATAGCTGAAGAAAACTTGATTATAGGGCATAACGAATCTATGATTCGGATCATCCGCCTATTCAATACAGACAATTCCTGCTGAAGTCACAAGGGGTGTTTTGTATTCTGAAAGCCTGCAAGATGATCTCTTTGATTTGCTTTTATTCTTTACATTTGTTTTGATGAGGTCATCCCACTGGCTTTAAGTACCTTTATTACCTTCAATATATGCAAACTGCAAGCAGTAGGAAACAGGAAATAAACAATCAGATGCCTCATATAGAAATTCACCACGTCCACAACTGTATGAATAGGACTAGTGCATGCTTTGGAAAGTAGCTTCCAGCTGACACATACAGGCATCTCAAGGACTGTTGTAAAAGCCACCCAGTCTCAGATTGCCCTGAGACCCTTTCTGTGCAAGAGCTGACCCTCAAGGAGCTGTGTCGTTAGCTCAGCCCTGATTTATCTATTAGTCATAAGACCAAACAAGGCAGTGCTGATCATTCAAAGATGAATGATGAAGAAACCTGAACAGAGCCTGAAATCCCTCAAAAAATATGCCCTGATTCTCAGTTCAAACCACTATTAAAAGTCTTGAGAAAGCAAGTTACAGAGAAACTGAGAAGGTTTCACTATCAGCTCCAGATGACAAATTTGTTTATCCAAAAGAACCCAAGGTCAGCAAAAGAAAAGTAACAAGAAGATCACACAGAAACTAACCTCACCCATGGAAAAGTAAGGGAAGAGACTTCATTACACTGCCAAAGATAAACATCCCAGGTGGTACAATCCAACGAGACACAGTCTTGCACACAGTCATGTAAATCAGGAGACAAAACCTCAAGATTAGGGGCAGGGAGTCACTAGTTCAACAACTTGCCTGTTGAACCTTCATCTCCTTGTCCATTGGTGAAGGTGCTTATCTGGGATTGAAAGCCTTTATCTTCGGGGGGATATTGAATATGCAGAGTGCTGTCAATTTGTCAATTAACACATACAGTTAGCATGCTTTTCAACTTGCTCTAGTATTTTATAGCCTTTCATTTGTAGCAGTGCATCCTTTCACTGTACCCATGAAAGCCCCTAAGACTGGTTTTAATAGAAATGTTAGTGTAGTTCAAATTCATTGCTGTTATTTTCTTAAGCCTTGTAATTAACACTGTAAGCGAAGCTTAAGTAAATTGTTTGCATGAGCCTTGCAGCTAAACCTGCAAGTAAAGCTTAGATAAGTCATTTGGTTGAACCTCGCATTGCAGGTTTTCATCACAACATCATGTACATCAGTTGAAATATTTCTTGCTGTCATTCTTAACGCTGTCCATTAACCAACGTTTTCATAGAAGTGGTTAGGTTCCATGGAGACTAACAAAGCTGCTCTATGTCTGTCCCTCTTAAGAACTAACACTAACAGGTCTTCATAGAAACAGGAGAAAGAGAAAAACAATAGCAGACTCTCTTGATTCAACAGACTTTTCAGTAGAATGTTGTCACTGCTTGTAGTTAGAGAGATACATGGATTCATAGAATGGTTCAGGTTGGAAGGGACCCTAAAGATCATCTAGGTCCAACCCCCCTGCCATGAGCAGGGGCACAGATAGAAGAGATGATCACTAAAAAGCAATCAAGTAAAACAAATCTGGCCAGCCTGCTCTAGGATGGGGTGTCCCTGCCCATGGCAGGGGGTTTGGAAGTGGATGATCCTGTGGTCCCTTCGAACCCTGACCAATTCTATAACTTCTTCCTAGGGAGAGTGATGGGGCTCTGGAGGGGGCTGCCTGGGGGGTTTGTGGAGTCTCCTTTTCTGGGGATGCTTTAAACCCTCCTGGACTTGGCCTGGGTGACTGCTGTGGCAGGAAGATTGGACTAGATGATCTTTCCAGGTCCCTTCTGATCCCTGATGACTTCATGATTCTATGATTTAAAATGTATTCAGGAATCCTGGGAAGAAACTCTTTCAGAGGGTGCATTGCAACTGGTGATGGGTTCAAAATCCAGTGTCTGCTTTTTTCAGTTTTACTGTAGGGAGAACACCAACAGCATGAAAAAGCTTGTCTTGTCTCATTCCCTGTTTCACTAAACATTTACAAGTTTGGACCTAAAATGTGAACCACTTCAAGGAACTGCATCTGAGTTTTTCCTTTCTTGATGTAAATCCAATTTCCAAGTGTAGAATGCCATACTCCATGAAGCCCATGGAATGGGTTCCTGTGATGACACTTGGCACCAGCTGATGAAAAGTATAGTCTATCAGTTGTTGAAATCAGTGATATTAATAGGAATTAAAACTGTTTCTTTTATAAATTAGTCTTTTGAAGTCTGAAAGCACAATGGACCTGTTACTTGTACTGTAGCCAATCCATGTATATTAGGGTAATGATAGCAGTGAAAGCTGTTGTCAATTTACTGCATCAACATCCATCATATAAAGATAATAAATATATATCTATCAGGCGGTGTATTAGAAATGAAGTCATTGAGCTACAATTCTGTCATACAATCAATAATGTAGAAAGCAAATGCCTCAGCTTCACCTCAGTGTTTACAGTATTTGGTACCAGGAGGCTGTTATCTTTTGACAATAGTTTGTTGTGCTGGCAATATCTGTTAATTCGTGTTCAAGTACAGCGTATGTTTTCAGTTCTTGTATTATTTATAAATTCCTGCATTAAAGTTACTATGAGAAGGTACAGCTAAACAGCAGTTATTGTAGTCCTTCTTTATTGCAAACATGACTGGTCATATATTTGCATTAAATTGCTTCATGCCCCTGTCTTATCTCTGCAGCACTGAAAGTGTAATACGTGATGAATGCAACAGTACGTATTTATTAAACACAACAGGACTGCTAACTGTTTTCAGAGAATCACAGAATCACAGAATAATCCTGGTTGGAAAGGACCTCCTAGATCACCCAGTCCAACCATCCCCACACCAACAAAAAACCTCAATACCTGAGAGACTGACAAACACAAACTGACCCACTCCAAGCTGCCACTTGAGCAGGGCATGAAGCACGATGGTTACACAGTTCTTCAGCACCTCCAGGGATGGGGACTCCACTATCTCCCTAGGAAGGCCATTCCAGTGTCTCACCACTCTTTCTGGAAAGAATTTCTTCCTTAGATCCAACTGAAACCTCCCCTGCCCCAAGTTCATATCATTGCCCCTGCTTCTGTCAGCAGTCACCAAGGAGAAAAGGCCAAACCTCTCTACAATTTCCCTTCAGGTAGTTGTAGAGGGCAATGAGATCCCCCCCTCAGCCTCCTCTTCTCTAAACTAACCATTCCCAGCTCCCTCAGCCTCTCCTTATATGACTGGTTCTCTAAATCCCTCATGAGCTTGGTAGCTCTCCTCTAGACAAATTCTAGCATCTCCATGCCTTTCCTATCATGAGGGGCCCAGAACTGAACACAGTACTTGAGATGAGACCTCACAAGGACTGAGGACAAGGGCTCCATAACTTCTATTCTTCTGTTGACCACGCTGATACAAACTGTTATGTAGAGCAGAAGTAGGAGTGACATGAGAAGCTTTTCGTTGGATTTAAACAACCATAATATTGATTACTATTAGAGTTTTCTCATCGATTTACATTGTGTATCTGTGACACAGAGTCCTGGACACAACTTTTAGACCAAGTTTATGTATGCCTCATTCATATTTAATTGAATATTAAGAGGATGGGTTTTTTGTTTGGTTGGGGTTTTTTATTTCTTGATAAGTTTCACTTAGTTCTGTATTCTTACTAAGCCTAAAAACCACAGATTTAGAAGGCAAGCAAGAGAAAGATTTAACAAGGCTGTGAGCAGACTCCTACACTTGGCCACAGTAACTTCCAGCAGAGCTACAGACAGGGGGATAAATGGCTGGAGAGTGGCCTGGCAGAGAGGGATCTGGCAGTGTTGGCTCATAACCATCTGAACAGGACCCAGTAGGGTGTGTAGGTGGCATGGTTGACCAGTGGCATCCTGGCTTGAATCAGCAATATCGTGGCCAGCAGGGNTTAGAGTTTTCTCATCGATTTACATTGTGTATCTGTGACACAGAGTCCTGGACACAACTTTTAGACCAAGTTTATGTATGCCTCATTCATATTTAATTGAATATTAAGAGGATGGGTTTTTTGTTTGGTTGGGGTTTTTTATTTCTTGATAAGTTTCACTTAGTTCTGTATTCTTACTAAGCCTAAAAGCCACAGATTTAGAAGGCAAGCAAGAGAAAGATTTAACAAGGTTGTGAGCAGAGTCCTACACTTTGGCCACAGTAACTTCCAGCAGAGCTACAGACAGGGGGATAAATGGCTGGAGAGTGGCCTGGCAGAGAGGGATCTGGCAGTGTTGGCTCATAACCATCTGAACAGGACCCAGTAGGGTGTGTAGGTGGCATGGTTNAGACTCCTACACTTGGCCACAGTAACTTCCAGCAGAGCTACAGACAGGGGGATAAATGGCTGGAGAGTGGCCTGGCAGAGAGGGATCTGGCAGTGTTGGCTCATAACCATCTGAACAGGACCCAGTAGGGTGTGTAGGTGGCATGGTTGACCAGTGGCATCCTGGCTTGAATCAGCAATATCGTGGCCAGCAGGGCTAAAGATGCTATTTTACCCCTGTACTTGTTGCTGAGGAGGATTTCCCTCAAGTACTCTGGCTGGTTCTGGGCCCCTCACTTCAAGAAAGACATTGAGGTGCTGAAGTGGGTCCAGAGGAGCAACAACGCTGATGGGCAGAGGCTGAGGGAGCTGTGGTTGTTTAGTCTGATGAATAAGAGACTCACAGGGGGGACTTTATAAAACTCTGTACGTACCTGAAGGGAAGTTATAGACAGGTGGGGACATGGAACACGGTGTTGGACTTAAAAATGCCTGCTGACATTGAGGGACATGCATTTGAATTTCCAGACACCAAGACATCACAGANTGGGGGGACATTATAAAGCTCTGTATATACCGGAAGGGAAGTTATAGACAGGTGGGGACATGGAACACAGAGCTGGACTTTAAAATGCCTGCTGACATTGAGGGACAAGCATTTAAATTTCCAGACACCAAGACATCACAGAAGCAGAAATGGTTAGAAATTTCTTTTCTCTTTTTATGGTTTGGACAGGAAAGACTTGGCTCATTTGTGTAAGAACATTGTGACAAATCTCCACGTGTCTTTGTGAGCATGTCTTTTCATATGGGGTTTATATGTGGAGAGAATTAAATATCTTCTTGTTTATTTTCCCCCAAGTCTAGTAAGTTGTGGTTTTCACCTGTAATTCATAAGTAATTTCTTTTCAAACCCTCTCTATAATGTTTTTATTTCTGTCCATTATTACTTTAGATAATTTAATTGATTCACATTGTCATTCAGGGTTTTTTTTAACCATGACCTAATTCTTAGGTATAAATTTTCAACACCAGAAGTAGAGTGGATGAATCACTCAGAGGAACTTAGTTTGATAGTTTTATTAACATTTATGCTTTTAGATCCACTGGCTGTGAATGAAGTTGGTAGACAAAGAAAAGCAAATAAAACCAAAACATAAATAAATAACCTTAGATATTACAGTCTAACCAAAAGCAGAGATGAATGTTTAATAGGCAATGAAGTAATTGCCACTATGTTGATAATAAAGGATTTGTTCATATGCTGGGTAAAATTATTTGGTTGCTGTTTTACCGGTCATGGCAAAACATTTCTCTGTTTTCACATTGCCTTTAGTGTTCATTAGTCTTAGTTTATTGAACCTTGGTTAGGTTTGGACTTACCTTGCAAGGCAGATGTCAAAGTGTTTCAACTGTGTAGGATTACCAAAGAGCATTTCAAGCACCCTAATTTTAGTGTTTCCCATTGGGTAGTCACAGACTGGAGAGGATTATGTTCTGCGGTTGTTTCCTACCTTTTGTGATAGCAATGCTACAGACTTAAGATAAAATTATTTCTCCGCTCTGTCAATAAAATTCATGTAAGTTTTTTTTCAGTTGCATCTAAGGAAATTGCTAATGTCAGCAATGTGGATAAATATAACAGGAATGAAAGCAGAGCAGTATATTATGCTTGGTAGTTGTATAATTTACTGTACTGAAATCGTTTCTATATTGACCCAAAGAGCATTCCTGTGCTGTTTATAAGTTCAGGGGAAAGAGAATGAGACTTCCTAATTCAGAACAGCAAGACATTCTTGGTTTGGTATATGTATATACTAAATGGGAACAGAAAACCAGTTGAGGTGGTTGGTTTTTTTTAATATGGAAGGAGTGTCTCAACCAACCAGCAAAGCATTTTAAAGCATTTCTGGCTACTGCAAGTGAAAACTCCTAAATTTGAGTTGGCTCTTGATAGCTCCCATGTTGTCAACCAAATCACTGATATTTTTTTTGACATTTCAGTCATAATTGGGTAAATGTTGAACAACTGTCTTCTTTTTATGATACTGTAGTTGAGGCTGAAGCTACCTTTTAGTTAATTTTTCAAGCACTGTGATAGAAAACCATAGAGATATCCCCTGGGCTTTTTTGGTGGCAGAGGGTTCTACTGTGCCGAGTAGTATTGTGGTGAGTGTTAATAAAAAAATAAGGGGTATATTATCATATCTTACAGTCAACAATCGATTTTTAATGGCCTTCATCAAAGGTTTCACTGACACCAGCGGGTATCCGTGTGCATACTGTCAATATAAAATATTAATGAAACCGATAAAAAATCATTTATGGTCATGAATACACCGCACAGTGTGGAGATCCCCAAACTAGCTCTCAGCAAGCTTGAACCTCTACGTGAAATGACACACTGTCAAGCAGGGAGATGCTAGCTCAGATCCTGAAACATCACTGGAGTGTCAGCCTTACAGAGCATCGTAAGGAATTATCTCAAAGGTAGGAGGAATTAGCTTCTTGCAAGTCTATTAAAGTGACTATACTGATTACGGGTCTACTGATAATTCTTCCTCTGATAAACTGGGAAATCTCTGCACTACTTGCTGTATAGACAGTCATGGAATTTATCCTAAGGCAAACACATATCACAAAAAGGACGCCTTTGCAAAAATTATACTCCTATTTCAAAATCCAAAAGAATG
This sequence comes from Upupa epops, assembly GCA_013397515.1. Classification (NCBI taxonomy): domain Eukaryota; kingdom Metazoa; phylum Chordata; class Aves; order Bucerotiformes; family Upupidae; genus Upupa; species Upupa epops. The sequence goes on from VZRI01008349.1 coordinate 11,980, forward strand.
GATTAATAACAGGATGAAGTAGCTAACATTACAGAGTGACAACAAATAAAGGGGCTGAAAAAAACAGCTACCTCATAATGTGCAGTTTTTACTGTCTTGCTATCCTGAAGGTTAGAAGGAATTAACTAATCACGTAATTATTCTCACACTATACAGTTGTTCCTAAGGAAAGTAGTTGGCACTCAACTAAGTAATCAGGTGAGATTAAAACTGCAGTACTCATGAATCATGAAATCACAGTATCTTAGGGATTGGAAGGGATCTCTAAAGATCATCCAGTCCAGTCCCCCTGCCAGAGCAGGATTCTCTAGATCAAGTCACACAGGAACATATCCAGGAAAGTCTTGAACATCTCCAGAGAAGGAGACTCCCTAATACCACACTAAGAAATAGCAGAGATCTTTTTATTACCCATCATTAGCTGGTGGTAAAAATCTAGTGTTTTATTTCTGCTCCTTTAAAAATAGTCTAAGTGTGATGTAACTCACAGGATTGTTGTACTTTTTTTCATGGCTTTATACACATAGTTGGTATCATTTAACGTAGTTAAGTAATTAATACTAATTTTCCCTCTTAAGACAAATATCACTTTTTCCTAAATACTAAACTCATCAAGCTGCATCGGCTTGCGTGTAATCAGTCTGCACATGAGTGTCAGTTCACATAAATACTTCTACTTTTGAAAAAGCTGAAAAAAATCATTCTTTTGGAGCTGGGTCTCATGAGCTTGGAGAAGAGGAGGCTGAGGGGGGACCTCATTCCTGTCTATAAATCTGTGAGGGGCAAGTGTCAGGAAGCCAGGCTCTTCTCAAGGTCATCTACCGGTAGGACAAGGGGCAGTGGGTGCCAACTGGAATAGAGGAGGTTCCCTATAAATACCAGAAGGAACTTCTTCCCAGGGAGGCTAATGGAGCATTGGAACAGGCTACCAGGGAGGTTGTGGAGTCTCCTTCTCTGGAGATGTTCCAGACCCACCTGGATGTGTTCCTGTGTGACTTGGTCTAGGTGATCATGCTGTGGCAGGGGGATTGGACTGGATGATCTTTTGAGGTCCCTTCCGATCTCTAATGATTCTATGATTCATTATTTTTTGTATACTATTTTATCAGCAGATTTATAAAAACAGAAATACAACTTACTCCAGTATGTTTATGCTAAAATTTTGCATTATGCTGTTATGTGAATAAGCTTTCACCTGTGAGAACAGCCTCTACATCAACTTAGTCACCACGTGAGAGCAAGGAAAGAAACACTTAAATGAATCCTAAGGGTATTCAATAAAACCTGCTTGAAAGAAACCTTCCTAGCCATCTGAAGTTCCATTTCAGGTTTCCTCTGTATCATAGTGCTTGAAATTTAAGACAAAGTGCTTTAAATAAAGTGAGCCAGACCCATTTTTAAACTAATTCATTCAAGACAGCCTGTCAATATTCCTAAATTTAATCAGATAACTGTAGTTTGTACAGAAATGGCTTCACTTGAAAAGGTACAAGGTCCTTTTCATTTGCGGTCTCACAATTGCTCTGCAAATGTCAATTCAACACTAATGCTCAGGGTATTTAGCTGGGAATTGCTGTGATGCCAGCAGCTCTCTCAGCTTAGTTTGAACATTTGAACTATGTGATAGGTAATTAAGGTTTTTCTCAGTAGTCTGTAGCTGGAGCTAAAGTATAAAGTCTGTGTCAACTAATTTCTTATTTTTTGTATTCAACCTCCTCTCAGTTCCTGTCTTTATCCATAGTCCGTGTTCTCCCCTCTGAAAGCTGCTTCACTAAGGTCTGATTTAATGCATGAGAATATTACAAGTTACTGAGAAAAAAAATCCTGGTAATGAATTCGGTGAAGAAAATGCCAGTGCATTTCTGTCTGAAACACACTGGGCAGGTAGCATGCACCGAATGCAGCTGCAGAGCACTTTGGTTTAGAGACAGTAAGTCCGAGGTATTCAGGATGGATTTACTGCACACGGAAATCTATGTAGCGATTGCACGAAGGATGCGGTACATCCCAGAAATATTGTTTTTGAAACTGAGAAAAAAAATATTCTACTTTGATATTTTCTTCAAATTGAAGTTTTATCAGGGCTGAGGCTGAGGGTTAGTTTTGATCCTTTTTGAACTGTGTCCCCAGCACATACAAGCATCTCTATGCTGACTGTGGTAATGACAGTAACGCTATTCAGAGGCTCAAAATGAGCACTAAACTTCAAGCAAAAAAAAACCAACAAAACTTAGCTTTTTTACACCCCCAAAGGACTGATAAAACAAATGGAGTCAGCATCCAAGCCAGATCAATTCTTAAAAAAATCCCAAACCACAGAAGAGTATCCTAAACTTCATTAGATTCCAGTGACCTGCACTACATCAGTTAAAATAGCAGTGTCTTATAGGAAGTGTTGGCAACACTTCAGAGTTTTTTGAGGCCTGAGCCTTTCAATTAGTTAAACTACATTCCACTCCTTTTTTGTCTTTTAATAAGCACAACCTGTGTGAAAATAAGTGATTTAAAAACTTAGGAGAACAAAGATTCACAATAAGATGTCATTGAAAGATGATTAATAAATATTAACGGATATTAGTAGATAAGTAGTGAATCTGATAGGATATAAAAATATAAACTAGGACTATAAAAAGACTAAAATAGGATTGAGTCACTCTTAAAATAGTCATAGAATCATTCAGGCTGGAAAAGACTCTTGGAATCATTGAGTCAACTGAACTCTACCAAACTCAACTCTAACCCAGATCCCTCAACGCCACATCTAAAACATCTTTTAACACATCTAGGGATGGAGACTCAACCCCCTTCCTGGGCAGCTGTTCCAAGCCCTGTCTACTCTTGCTGTGAAATAATTGTTCCTCATATCTAGCCTAATCCTCCCCTGGTACAGTCTAAACCCCTTCCCTCTTGTTCTAGCACCCTGTGAAAGAGACCAGCACCCACCCTCTCTACAACACCCTTTCAGGTATCCTTTCTAAACAGCTTATCCCAATTAGATGAAGGGACTAGGAAATCATTGCAAGCAAATCCCACCAACATTCTGTCATCTATGACCACAAATTCCAAAGACACTTCAGCCACGAAAACTACTTTACTCATCCAAATGTCTTTTTAGAAGATTGAATAACGTTTTTTCCCTCAATCCTGTGACCACAACTGTTACTGACCCGTTTATCAGCTATGGCAAGGTCCTGTAGTGACTCTGTTCTTGGGTTTTTATGTGATTATCAATGTCTTAGCAGAGTCCCTCTCTAATTCCCCATTATGCTCTTGCTGTACTTTGGGACAGTACCAAATGGGTCATTATCCAGCATGTGAATCCAGCTTACAAACTCTAGGTTTATTACATCTAATACCATTGAGTATCTGGTATATTGAAATAATACATAAGCTCTGGGTAAGAGTTTACATAGAGACAATGCCAATTGGATTGAATATTTGTGAACAAAAGCAGCTCCTGGGTCTTCAAGAACAAGTCCTCCAGAACTAACACACCCACATCTTCTAGGGGCTTTCTGTGTTAGATGCTCTCACCAAAATCCCTCTCCAAAAGGTTTTTCTACCTTCTGTCACTTCACAGGGCTTTACAGTGGATAATAGAATTATAGAATCACAGAATGTGTTGGGCTGGAAGGGACTTCTAAAAGCCATCTAGTCCAACTTCCCATCTTTAACTAGCATCAAGCCTGACCTTGAATGCCTCCTCGGTTGAAACTTCTACCAGATCTCTGGGAAACCAGGGCAAATTAAAGCATCTTTCAAAGAACATTTATCCTGCCAGACATGCATTCCCGGGTTCTCCAAGGCTGGTAGTGCTTCAGAGATGTCAGAAACAAAGCTGTCTCCTGTCTCCAAATAGCCCATCCCAACTCAAAGAGAATCAGCTTCCTACTTCCTGTGCTGCCTCCTTTTAACAACATGTGTTGAACTTAGAACTTAAACAGGCAGACTAAATACTCTTACCATCTGTCACCAAACAGATTTGCATATCTTGTGCTGCCATAACAATAGTAATGAAAGACGTCAGTGGTAAATAAGAAAAAGAAATACATCGTGGTCTGCATGCCACATTTTTTTCCTGACTTACCCACTTCTTTACAGAAACATAATCGAATATTTGCATTTCATAGTATGCTGCTAAGGAAAAAATGTGAAAGAGCTTACCTATGTATTAGCACACCGTGTTTCATCTACTTCAGATATCATAGAATGTTCCAGGCTGGAAGGGACTTCAAGAGGTCATCTAGTCCAACCTCCCTGCACAAGAGGGGACATCTCTACCTAGGTGAGGTTGCTCAGAGCCTCAGAAAGCCTGACTTTCAATGATTGCAGGGATGGAGCCACCACCACCTCCCCAGGCAGCCCATTCTAGCTATCAGCCACCCTCACATTGAAGAACTTGCTTCTAATCTCCAGCCTAAACCTGTCCTTTCCCAGCTTGAACCCAGTGCTCCTTGTCCTATCCATAGAAACCTTTTGGAATAGACCTTCTGCCTTCATGGATGCCCCCTTTAGGTACTTGGAAGGTCAAAAGGAGGTACTCCCGGAGCCTTCTCTTATCCAAGCTGAACAGCACCAACTCTCTCAGCCTGTCCTCATAGGAGAGATGTTCCATTCCCCTGACCATTTTGGTGGCCTCCTCTGGAAGCACTCCAATACGTCTGCATCATCTTTCTTGTGCTGGAGGCTCTAGAACTGGACACACTACTCCAGGTGTAAGGCAAAGTAGAGGGACAGAATCCCCTCTCTTGTTCTGGTGGCCACAGTCCTTTTGATGCAGCCCAGGATGGGATTGGCCTTTTGGGCTGCGATTGCACACTGGTGGCTCATGGCCAGTATTTTATTCACCAGCATCCCCCAAATCCCCTCTAAATCAAACCCAGAGTATTTTGTTTAATTTGGCAGCTTGTACTTAATGAATTTCCATTGCCGTAGATGAAAGAAATAGGAAGAAAAAATGGAGTTCAAACTGAGTCATGGGTGCAAACCAACGTAATAAATAGGACATGACTGGTTTTCATGGACCAGTTCAAAACTGTATTTACAGATAGGAAGCAAATCCTGTGTGGCTGCTCCTTCCAGGGAGAGAAAAACAAACAAGAAGAGAAAGAAAATGAATTGGTATCCTGAATTCTGCACTAGGGAATTCATACAGATAGGTTAGTGTTCCTGTTGACTACCAGAGCACACTCAATAAGCAATGCACAGTCAGTGAGGTATCACTTCTGTCGTCACCTAAATGACTTCTGGATAGTTCACTGTATCTCCAGGTACGATCTTTCTCCAGCATACACGGAGTGGTATTAATGTAAGAGTGAAACATCCTGCTGAAATCAGTACTGCATTTTCCGTGGCTTACAGGAACATTATGAAATATTCCATATAATATGTGCGTGTGACTGTTCCACTGCTTTAATTTCTCACATTCTATTCAGCAAATAAACATGTGTTAATTGTTCAAAAAAGGAGAACGTCTGACAACATTTCTAAATTAAAGCTTATCTTAATTGTCTGCAATAATAAGCTGTGCTGCCCAGCTCTCAGACATTGCACACTTTGTAATGTCTGAACACCTTGCTTAAATCATGTTAGAATCTGTGACATGGATAAATATCACAGATTCCTAGAATGGTGCAGGCTGGAAGGGATCTCAAAGATCATCTAATTCCAACCCTCCTGTCACAAGCAGGGACAGCCCACTAGACCAGGATGCTCAAGCCCCCAGTCAATCTGGCCTTCGACACTTCCAGGGAGCTGGGAGGCAGCCACAACCTCCCTGGGCAACCTGGTCCAGTGTCTCAGCACCTTCGTTGTGAAGAATTTCCTCCTGATTTCCAATCTAAACCTCCCTTCTTCCATCTGGAAACCATTCCTCCTGCTCCTACCACTCCAAGCCTTTGGAAACAGCCCCTCCCCAGCTTTCCTGTAGCCCCCTTCAGGTACTGGAAGGCTCCTCTGAGATCTCCCCACAGTCTCCTTTTCTCCAGGCTGAACAGCCCCAACTCTCTCAGCCTGTCCCCATAGGAGAGGTACTCCAGCCCTCCACTCATCCTCATGTCCCTCCTCTGGACATGTTCCAACAGGTATTACAACAAATATGTAATAATACTGTAGCTATCAAGGTCAAATCAGTCTGTTATTGGGGAAATAGCTGTCCTCTGCTTTCAGAGTTCTAGAAAACCTTAAAAAATATATATATTTATACTTTTACTTTATAGAAGACACAAAACTAATATGGGTATCTTTTCTTATTCACTTGATTAAGTTGAATCTTTACCTTTCATCCATAAATCCCTCACTAATGAGGATAAGTGTGTGGAGTAAGACAATGTTGTCATACAGAGTACAAATCACTCTTACAGGAAACAAAGTGCTCATGTAAATATAAATGGTGTCCTATGTTAAATACTTTAACTTAATTTGCTAGCTTATGCTTCTGGGTTTTCTAAGAGTTTAATTAATTATTCCCCTTTCTTAGTATCTGTTGCTAAATACTGAAAAATATATGAAAATGAAGAAAACTTATTACACTGCCTTGTGGAACACTCCAGGGATGTGAGTGAATTGATAGTTATACTACAAGAACAATGTCAATTCACTGGGACATTATATCATGAAGACTATAGCAGTTTCCCTTTGCACAGGCAGGACAGGGCGGTTACAACCTTTATCAAGATGTAATTGTATTTTTCTTAATCTCTCCATTTTAAGATATTTGGATTTTGATGGAGAAGAAAATAGAGGAATTAGTTTAATTATTTATTGATTATCTTTTTAAAGTAAATGATTTAAGTATATGTTTTCTGGAGAGGGCATGCACTAAACAGCCTCTTAAGAAAGCTTCCAGATAGGTTCTGTGCTTTATTTATCTAGCAATTAGCAAAGATTTAGAGTTAGACAGAGTAAACACATTGGAGTGAGTCTTGCTGTGTCTAGGAAAAGCAGTGACATCCCTCTGTCCTCACATACAGCTGAGTGAGGGCTGCTGGCATTTATATCTCATTATGGACTCCAGAGTGCATTGCCTTCTCAGTTGTCTATCTCATTCTCTCTGTCGCTTCACCCTGAATTCCACTACATGCAGCACAGTGAGTAGCCGTGTGTAGTGGCCTTGATTTTTGTCATTTTTGATGTCTCCATGACATGTATGACATCTACATTCCTGTCGAAATGAAATGTAACTGCCCTCCCTTCACCAACATTCTGACCTGAGGATGTTCTTGTTTACTTTCAGGATTAACTGTCATGATTTTTATCACTGGCGTGGTGATGGCACCTGGCTCTCCCCTCGTCATTGTGCTAGAGTGGGCACAGACACATGGGAAAACTGTAAAATCAAACCTGCTTCAGTTACTGAGGATTAATTATTAATTAATAGTGGACACGACAAATTCAATACCTCACCTCTATACAAATCTTCTGCCTGCTAAATTTTGCCTCTGCTGAATAAATTGTTGCCTATTCCTAATTTCCATCAATTCCTTTCAAAAACAAACATTTACATCATTCTTCAGTGTAATTGCTTAAGAAAAAGTTTATTGACTACTAACAGATCAGGAGGGGAGTCGATAGCAGATTGAAGGAGGTTCTTCACCCCCTCTACTCTGCACTAGTGAGACTGCATCTGGAGTACTGGGTCCAGTTCTGGGCCCCTCTGTTCCAGAAGGACACAGAGCAGCTGGAGGGTGTCCAGCATAGAGCAACAAAGATGATGAAGGAAGGAGAGCAGCTGGCACTTAGTGCCCTGGTCTGGCTGATGTGGTGATGTTAGGTCGCAGCCTGGGCTGGATGAGCTCAGAGGGCTTTTCCAGCCTCAATAATTCTGTGATTCTGTGATTTGTTTAGTCCAATTAATAATTTCTTGGGTAAGAAGTAGAGGAATCAGCAATGAAGGAGTAAAGTTGAGCCTGGGGAAAAAGAAGAGGTGCTTTTGTCTTTCGTTTTCACTATCAAATCAGTTACAATTGGCAATAAATTACTTTTAGCTTCCCGGACTGAGTCTGTTTTGCCCACGATGACTGTTAATAAGTGATTTCTGTGTCTTTACCTCCACCTATGAGCTTTACATTTGAATTTTTTCTTGATCCTGTTGAGGGGGGTGAGTGAAAGAACAACTGGGTTGGCATCTGACAGCTGGCAAGGTCAACCTAGCACAGCAATATAACGATAACATTTTTCATTCTAAAGGTTCACTCAGTAACAGAAATAATTGTGTCCAAGAGCACAGATTGTTAGAGAGAAGAGGAGAAATGAGAGAAAAGTAAAAATGTTAGAAATGTTTGAGTTCACCAATCTATCAGCAGTCTAGAAATGTGAGATACAAACTTTAAAAGGGTATCTAGATTAGTTTCAAGACCAGGATGAATGGAGATCTGGCCAACCTGGTGTAGAGGGAAGTGTCTCTGCCCATGGAACTAGATGCTCTCCAAGGTCTCTTCCAACCTAAACCTTTCTGTATTCTATGAAAATATATTGTATGAACCCATGGGCTGGTTAGCAGATTGAGAGAGGTGCTTCTCCCCCTCTCCTCTGCACTAGCAAGGAGGCATCTGGAGTACTGTGTCCAGTTCTGACACCCTCAG
>VZRI01008349.1:20616-36188 GCA_013397515.1 Upupa epops
GTGTTCCTGTGTGACTTGGTGTAGGTGATCCTGCTGTGGCATGGGGATTGGACTGGATGATCTTTCGATGTCCCTTCTGATCCCTAATGATTCTATGATTCTATGACATTTGGATCTAGCTGGGAGATAGCAATCCCTTCACTAGGCAATGAGGAACACCTTGCGGTGTTACAGAGGAAAGTGGGAAAATAAGTGATGGAGCAGTGCTTCTTGAGATAATCCTTTCTGAAGGCATGACCACTTGGTTTCTCTTCCTGTTGCTTCATTACTGTGAATCAATGGAACAAGTTGCCCAGAGAAGTTGTGCATGCTCCCTCCTTGGATGGCAGGCCAGGTTGGATGGTGCTCTGAGCAACCTAATCTAGAAAGGTGTGTCCCTGCCTATAGCTATCAGAACAAAATGATGTTTAAGATCCTTTCCAAGGTAAATCATTCTGTTATTCTACAACTATGTGATTATGCCATGGCAAGGAAAGCTTTTTTGATGGTAAAGGATTAAAAGGTTTTTAAAAAAGTTACTCAATTCTGCTTGGAGCTTAGATTTGGACAATTTAGATGAGCTGCACAAGATTGAGCCTTGATCAAGGAACCTGGTGATTCTACCTTTATGGTTGTTTTCGGCTTAGATATTCTCATGAGATTCCTACCATATCCAAGCGCCTAATCAAGTCTGATACCCTTAATAGAAATGCAGAGAGAAGAGGCTTCACTGCCTTTCCATTACTGAATATTTTCTTTGTCTCATTACATGGTAAACTATTATATTGTCAGATACTCAGCAATTCGGAAAGGCTGGTTAGTGCCAACAAGGAAATGACTGAGCAATCTGAAGATGTTATGAGAGACAAGATGCAGATATCCTATGTGGAAAAACTGTTGAACTTCCTTTTGCCTTGCCTGGCCATGTCTACAAATGTAAAAATCATAGAATCATAGAATCATAGAATGACAGGGGTTGCAAGGGACCTCTGGAGATCATCTAGTCCAAACCCTGTGCTAGAGCAGGTTCCCCTAGAGGAATCTTCACAGGAACATGCCCAGATGGGTTTTTAATGTCTCCAGACAATGAGACTCTATGGCATCTGAGCAGCCAGTTCCAATATGAAAGCCTGTTTCTGTTCCACTGCTAAAAAGCTATCACTGGGTACCACTGAGAAGTCCCTTGCTCTTGACACTCAATGTATTTGCAAGCATTGATCATATATCCCCTTAAATTCCTCTTCCCTAGGCTAAATTGTCTTTGCCATTATTAGTATTGCAATTATTGCATGAATTTGTGGTGGGCTGTATAAATGGAGCTATAATTAAACTTTTTATTAAAATGAAAGGAATTTTAGACAATATACTTTCCCCTGCCTGTACCGGATCACAGGCATCTGCATATCGAGCTTAAATCTTCTCATTTATTCACTGTGTTCTGTATGCTGAGATCTAAATTCCTACAGGGAGCAGCAGCACAGGAATTCTGGATCCAGTCAGGTCCCTTGTAGTACAAGTTGCCATCTGGGCCACCGTGGGATACAAGTAATATTGCAGAACACTTAACAGTGGGCGATTACTTACTTGAATGGTAATTACAGAATATAAGGCAACCATGCTAGTTAACCTAAATCACTGGCACAGAGATTTTAGGTTGTTACCCAAAAATGGTCCACTGAAAGAGGATTTGTGAATCTCAGAGGCAGCTGAATGGGGCTGAAGAAAACGGAGAAAAATCGTATCTTCATAATGTGTTATGCTGTCATAAAGATTATATTAGTAATGTGCCTGACACATCGATGTTTTACAGTTGAATGCCATTTTTTAAGTAGAGCTAGCTAAACAGATGCCCCATGAAATCTATCCTTTCCTTTTGAAGCTTCCTATGGTTATTCTCTTCTTCTTTTGAAAATTGGTTTTGAAAACCCTACAATTCATACTGCTCTGCTTTGGAGAAAAGAATCAGCACAATGAAGACAGCATCATAAAAGTGAAATCATTCCTCATAGGTGTATTTCTAGCCTTGTTTCCACATAAGTCTGTGTGAGTCCAGTTCATGCAGTTTAGTTGTTGCTGATATTTTTTGAACTGTGATGGTTTTTTCCAGTTAGCTACATTAAATTTTCTTAACGGTCTAAAATTCAGCTGCAAGATGATTTATCTGCAGGTAAATGACTCTGTTTTATGATCTCCTAATGCTAAACTGATGGCTTAGCTGATCTTAGAAAATAGAGAGATCAGCTTATGGCTATCTTTGCACTAGTATAAACTTTCTCTCTTTTCACTAAACTCATTAAAATTGTGTGCACTGCAGTTCATCTACTACAAATTTCTAAATAATTCCAGTCATTTCAATCACAATTAGAGCTGTTTTGACACTGTCTCTGAAAAACTATGCAAAACTACTTCAGAAAGTAGAATCTGAAGAGAATCTTTAGAAAGAAAGAAATCTAAGCATTGCTAAAGTACTAAAACAACTTATACATTGCAGCTTTCTACAACCTGGGCTGTGCAGAAAGAGCTGTGAATTTATTCATCTTCAAATAAACAGCACAGAGGAAAATTTAAGCATGTTACATGCTGCTCATTAGCAAAGTATCACCTACTCAGCTATGTTCAGAATAGTAACTAGTGTATAGAGTTCTCTCCCAGCCTATCCCAACTCAGCCTTACCTAGCCTGGAAGTGTTTACCAGCTTCCTTCCAGGGCTTCTACATTCTTGGCTTAAGGACTATATCCAGACAGGACTTCCTGTGCTGGTAATGCTAGGCTGCACAACCATGAGTAGGGGTTGGGACCCTAACACAGGAGGCTGGAGCTGGCCATACTGCCTCCATACTCCCATCAGTTAGCCCTGATGAGATGAGATCTACTCTCTTTGATGCTACCTCAAAACCCTAGGAAAATACCCTTTGCAATCACTTTAATGATTTCTCAATTTTATCTGTGTGACTTTTTTAATGTCATTTAGGTTTTAGATTTTATAGGCGTGAGTACATTAAACGGTTCCGAACCAAAAGGTTGAACCTTGATTTTCACCAGATTGGCTTCTGTTTTGTGACACTTGGGTACCCCTTTGCTTTCTCCCTTACAACTCAAAGGCATTGCTATGAAAGGAGGGAAAGATCAGAGTGTGAGACTCTGCTTTTTTACCGTTATTAACTTTAGATAAAGGCAATTGCAGTTTTAGATTCTTCTAAGCAATCGTGAGTGCAATAAAAGTACGTGCTAGGAAAAAAAACGACATCGATTTTAGTGCAAAACTATGGGTTTCACTGGCATACACGAATTATTCACTCGTAGAAACAGCTAACACTTTGCTTTAAAATACTATATTTAAAAAATTAATAACACTCTTTTATAAAGTATGAACTACAGTTAAATATTGAGTAAGGCGTAACATGCCAGGTCACACCAGAGAGATCTACAATTTGTAAATCTTATTTCACTTTGAAAGTGGTTATGGACAAATATAATCGAAGATGAAAATACAGTTACATTCTTTTTCACCTCAGATGGATAGAAAGGTTATTTGAAATATGTTTGCACAAGACATTTTCCTATGGTAAATACATATATAAAAATTAATAGAATAAAAATATCAGTATTATGGAGAGCACCACCGTGTTCAGTACTAAGGAACAAACCAAGTCCAAAGATCTGCATGCATAGCAGGGAAATGTTTTCAGGATAAGACTGTCCTATTTCTGAAAGTTAATTGTCATGCTACTAGCTGTTATTTAGTACAGAGCAGCAGCATCCTTTTAAAAACCTATTTGCATATCGGCTCTGAGTGTTTCTGCTTGTTGATTTTTGTGGTTCAGATTTCTCACCCTTTTCCCCTTACTGTCTCTGCACAATGAGCCGTAATTTTTTCTCTGCTATCTGTGTTCTCATTTCATCTTGGGTCTTTGCACTTGTTTTGCTTTTTGTTCATCTCATTCCTGTGCACATCTTCAGCTGCTTCCTACGTTAACTGACAGACAGTAGCATGGCTTTTAAATAGTTAGCATTACTGGTAAAGACCTAAATGCTGGACTTAACAATTTATTTCACTCTAGAGATTATCCTTCCTTCTTTCCTTGTTTATTCTTTCAAACTATGATACGTACTTTAATGCTAAGAAAGAAACAGTCACTCCAGCAAAAAACACCTGGAGGGTCTTTACTCTGAGCGCCAGACACTTGGTTTAGTTTTTCAGGAGCCAGATGAATCAGGGTGATCATGACCATTTGGGATATCCCAGAGTCTCGGGTGTTTCATAGTGAACCACATATGGGCTTTTTTTTCCTAGAATAACTTTTTATGCTGATATGTGGTATAAGTTTCCAGCAGAACTTAAAAATGGAGCCTAAATGGAGCCTAAGTTATTCCTGAATAGAAATTGCAAGGTTGTTGACAAAAGTGGATATAACTTTCTGTCATCCATATGGATGCACTTCAGCCCGAATGCCATTATACAGTCCTTGCCTTCTTAAAATATTTTTGTAAGAATGAAATATCTGAATTCTTTGGTGTTAATGGAGACTTGGAACATGAAGACATTCAGCTTAAATTAGAAATTTATTTCTAATTCTGTCAAGTATTCAGAATGGAAGAGGGTAGAGGACTAAAAAAAATAACAGGAGAAACCCCAAAACTCTCTTTCCCTAACTGCCATTAAATCAACTCCTAAGATGATGCTGTTTTTTCGTATATATATGAGAAATTCTTAAGGGTTATGTTGGAAATATGTTCAGACCTCATGAAGTATGTGATCACAGCATTGCATACGAGCATGCTGTTACCTCTCTCTTTGTTTTTAGAAAAGATGTGTTAGCCAATGAGGCCAAAAACATGAGGAGGTTCAAATCTGATATCAAACCTGATAATACACAAAGGTTTGGAAGGAATGTTTTAGGTGTTGGTCCAAGCAAACATCAGACTGTTTTTCTTAATACTGCTATTATTAACCATGTTATTATTATTATTATTTATTATTATTGAGCTTCTTGAAGCTTCATGAAAATCTGTCTAGGTGCAGGGTTTAGTGTATAGCTGTGATGGTTTGGCCCCAACAGGTGTCTAGGTACCCACAAAAGTTGCTCTGTCATCCCCCACTTCTTGGATGGAGAGGGGAGATCAAAAATATAATTAAAATATAATAAAATATAATATCATAAAATAATGACAGTTTAATAAAGCAGAAGCAAAACTGGCATGAATTTAATGAGGTACAAGGGTCAGGGTAGCGTCTTCCTTCTTAGAAAGAACAACGCAGGGACCAGGATAGGTTGGGGACTGACCTGTTGGAGAGCACTGACCTGGGGTTCCTAGTGGGCAGAAGGATGACTCTGAGCCAGCAGTGTGCTCTTGTGGCCAAGAGGGCCAACACCATCCTGGGGGGGATCAGAAGGGGGTTGGTTAGCAGGTCGAAAGAGGTTCTTTTCCCCCTCTACTTTGCACTAGTGAGACCACATCTGAAGTGTTGTGTACAGTTCTGAGTCCCTCAGTTCCAGAAGGATACAGAGCTGAAAGTAAGATTCTTCTTGACAGGAATCATTCTTGATAGAAACATTTGGGATCAGAAGGGACCTTGAAAGACCATCTAGTGCAATCCCCCTGCCACAGCAGGATCACCCAGACCAAGTTGCACAGGGACATATCCAGGAGAGTCTTGAGTGTCTCCAGAGAAAGAGACTCCAGAACCCTCTGGGTAGCCTGTTCCAATGCTCTTTTACCCTCACTGTGAACAGCCAAGTACTTGTGTGAAATTAACATAGGTTATCAGATGTTGCACTAGCACATTCCAATGCATCGCATGTTAGCCTCCATCAAATCACTGCATACTGAGAAATAACTTATTTTTTAGGATGAAATTAAAAATCCTGAATCCTGGGCTAATACTTTCTGCTCAATTGAAAACAGAACTGTAGCCAATATAAATTCAAATAGCATTCAGAGCAGTTATCCTGGTTATATCACCTTCAATTTTCAGTGAAAGAGAGATTCTGGAAATGAAGCATGAAAAAAAGATTATCTAGAAACCAGTATAAGTACTAAAATTGTAGATCTGTATGCATAGCTTTTTCATAACCCGCTCTTTCATGTATGGCCACTGGTATGTCTAATCGAAAACGAGGAAGATATCATTCTGACTGAATCCATGGGATGGTGAAAAACACCGAAACATTTTATCTGCATCTGAAATAAACACGCATCCTGGAAAAGTGTTTCTCATTTTCACTTTCACTCCCGTTTTCTCTTAATTATGAAGATTACCAAAATGACAGTAATGAATGAAATTTGTTACTAATTACTAGCAATGAATTAAAAAGGTGGAGAAGCGCACATGGGTACTCAGTCTATCTCTATGATGACTGACAGTGATTTTACTTTTAAGCAATTTGCAATAACAAATACAGAAATGGAAGCAGTGTAATCTGCTGTTGGATGCTGTGCAGTGAGAAGGGTTGCCAGTAGCTCAGCACCTCAAAGGAAGGCTGAGTCTCACAGCATCTTTCTTAGTCAAATTCTTCAGCCAGCTACAGACAGGGATGTGCCCAAGCTTTTTCCTCAGTCTCATACAGGGTTTGGACTGATGGAAAAGTGGAGGATTTATGCACACATGTAAGAAATTCACTTGTGTCAGTGGTTTGTATTAGCATCTAAGCTTCAGATTAACTTGAAAAACAAAACTGATTGCTTTTAAAAACCCCAAATTTGTGCAGCATCCGTCTTCTCTTACAGCTCCATACAGTTCTGTTCTAAAGCTCTTGAGAAATTATTTCTTCATAGGAAACTGTTTTTAACAGAATGGAGTAATGTGATACCAGAACAGAAAATGTCACAGCATCACAGAGTGTTAGGGATTGGAAGGGGCCGTGAAAGATCATCCAGTCCAATCCCCTTGCCAGAGCAGGATCCCCTAGATCCAGTCACACAGGAACATACCCATGTTGGTTTCAAACATTCCCAGAGAAGGAGATCCAACAATCTCCCTGAGCAATCCCTCCACACTACTACATCACCCTTATCAGGAAGGCATTTCTTCTCAAATTTATATGGAACTTTCTCTGTTCTAGCTGACACCCATCGCCTCTTGTCCTATGATTGCATGACACTGAGCAGAGCCTGATTCTGGCCTCCTGACATCTGCCCTTTCATCTTGATCAACATTAATGAGGTCATCCCTCAGTCTCCTTTTTTTCCAAGCTAAAGAGACCCAGCTCCCTCAGCCTTTCCTCATCAGGGAGATGCTTCACTCCCTTAATCAATCAAGTTAATTAAGAGACAGGTGAGCAGAATAAGAAACACTGCTTTTAAACAGAACAAATGCAAATACGAGTTTGAATTGTCAATATGAATTTGAACACATAGAGAACCCCCATAATATTTTATAGTATATTTTATTACATAAAAAAATGCAATTAAGAGATAGCATTGTCATTGATAGGCATTGTAGGATGATAAAGGGCACACACACACACACACACAGACACACACACACAGACAGACACACACACACAAAGACTAATCCAGATGAATACTTCTGGACTGACCTGATCCAACTTAGTGAGGAAATACTACTTACTTTCAGTTGAAACTTACTTTCTGCTGATCCTTGAGTTACCTCCTTCTCTCTATTCATCACTTTCCCAGGGCAAGGTGGCTGCTACATTTGGTACAGAGCATCTGTGAGTTCATCCATGTTATCCTCTCAGCATATCTTGCTTGGCTTCCTTTTTGTCAGGACTCTTTGCTTCTGGGCTTGGAGGTGACCATTGAATATTCAGCAGTTTCCTTGGCCCCAGTCCTGTCAAGAGGCATTTTCCATGACATCACCAGTGAAATAAAATGCCTGTTAGTTCTTAAGTCACAGGAAGTAGCCTGTGAACTAGCTAGTTAGAGTCTACAATGCCAAAACCTTCACAAATAACAGCAGCTAAGAGCTATAGTGAGGGGCATTTTCTATATTGACATTCAAAAAGAAAGATGCGGAAAAACTATTTAGTACAGTACCAAACCTATGAAATCTTTTATCAAGACACTTGGATTTCTCTTAAATCCAACTCTTGGGAAAGCCCAAGTGATTATATTCACAGATGTTTATTAACTTGGAGTATAGGATCCTGAACTTATCATGAGTCTTATTTCCTTGGATCAGAATAGGCTGAATTTCAACATGGGAGAGAAAGACCCTGCAAAAAACCTCTCTATGCTTAAGTATTTAACTGAAATGAAATTAAGGAGCACTGATACCTTAGTTTCTCTCTTGTCACTGGGCAGATATATTAAGAACTGATTGCTTGTACTTAAGATCTAGACACATTGCTCACTTCCTTTCACTAATGCAACAGAAAGCTCATCCTATTTACTCACTTCTTTACACTAAATGCATGGTTTTACTTGGATAGATCTGCAGTGCAATTGAAATTCAACCTGAGAATTAGGGCCAGAATTGCATGCCTGAGACCAAGACTTAATATTTACTATATTGCAGTTACTTAGTACTGAAGTCTTTATAGAAAGGAATAAAATCAGTAATGCTCAGGTTGTAACTGAAATCCCAGATATTTATGAAAAGATTTAGACTCATTTTTTCTGGATATTTTTTATTTTATTACTATTTTTTTATTTTACTATTATTTTTATTTTACTATTATTTTTATTTTACTATTATTTTTTATTCAGAACACGAAATGCATGCAGTACAGTTCAAGAATCAACATTTTCCAANTTTTACTATTATTTTTATTTTACTATTATTTTTTATTCAGAACACGAAATGCATGCAGTACAGTTCAAGAATCAACATTTTCCAAAAATAAAAGATTGAACAGCAGGCAGAGTGAACTGGAAAGTCCAACTTTTCACCTGAACCATGAGAAAAGGCATAGTTGCTTGTAAAATAGATTTTCATGCTTTGGAGTATGCACCTGAAATGAGAAAAAAAGCCTGCCTGGACAGATTTTTCCATTACAGGTTTCCTTACATCTTCTTCCAAAGCATCCTTGGTCAGATAGATGTGCAACATGTCACATCAGATCAACTGTTAATCTGATATGATGGGATTTTATCTGTATGTGAATAAATGTATGGTACAGGGGATTTCCAACTGAAGCACTGAAAAGAAATAAAGGGGAAGGTTGTTTTTTTCCCCTGTAATACACACAGGATCTAGGTATTGCTATGAATGCAGATAGAATTATAGAATCTTCATGGCTGGAAAGGACTTCCAGGATCACTAAGTCCAGCCCTCATCCCAACAGCTTCCCAAATTCTAGACCATGGCTTCAAGTGCTCTAGCTTCTTCACAGTGAGGGTAACAGAGCACTGGAACAGGTTGCCCAGGGGGGTTGTGGAGTCTCCTTCTCTGGAGATATTCAAGACCTGCCTGGATGTGTTCCTGTGCGACTTGGCCTAGGTGATCCTGCTGTGGCAGGGGGATTGGACTGGATGATCTTTCGAGATCCCTCCCAATCCCTAATGATTCCATGGTACCTGTTTCCAGGGGAAGATCACCTAAGATGAATGATGATAATGGATTTACTGAGGAAATTAATCATCTAGAGATAAGGAGTGGATCACAGTCCCATAGAAAATGAGTAATAAGGCAGAAAAATAAACACTCTCCTGATCACCTTGAATGAACCATGTCCTATCTGCTGGGTTGAGAGGTTGCTAGGTGCTCCGCTGCTTCTGTGGAGGAGGTTGTCAGTAGAAAACATGTGTGAGGAAGTGATGTTGTTAATGTCCTACATGCAGTGGTGAGATCAGATGAGCTGAGATGCTGCTGGAGCCATTACATCTACCAGCATGAAATGTACTACTAGCTCCCAGGCTCCAGGAAGTTATGAAAGGAGTAAAAATATGCTTAAGAGTGCTTTTGAGAGGCAGTGTCTTTGCAGAGAAGTCCAACACTCAGGTGAAGAATTGTAAGCTCCATTTAAATTAGGTTGCTTCTTTATTGAGAATATTTTATATACAAGATGTTTTAGAACCACGGCTACTTAAAATCTAATGGTTTTATAGCTGAAATGGGTTTTGCATTGACAATGGCTAATATGTTACGCAAGCTTAGCAGAGAAGATTTAAGTGAGTGATCACTTAAATGGGTAATCAATCAATATTCACCTTTCTGACTGCTATACTGAGAGACTGTGATTATTGTAGTTTAAAAACTGCATCTAAAAGTTTTCTTTAATGAAACCAGCAGGTTAACATAAGGACAACTAAGTAATTCAGGAGAAAATATGTCTGCAAAGAGTAAGATTTAAAAAATCCCCTCTGAATTGACTTATTTTCTCTGTCATATTTAAAATTTCAAGACAGCTTTCAGCATCCTTTTAAGAAAAGCTGATTTTTCACTTCTTTTGTCAAGCTGTAGGTGTTCAGGACATGATCTTTATGATCATTACGTATTCTGTGTGATTATTATTATTCATTGTTATTTAATCAATCTGCAAAACCGATTTAGGTTTGCAATTGCAGAAGAATTTCTAGGCGGTGTCACTCAGCTACTGACTCATTGACAACTTACACCTGTGTGCTTTGCCTTGTGACATCTCCAAGAGTAAAAATATTCAGTGCTCATACTATCTTCATTCACAAGATCAGCAATCAGCCACGGTCTCTGGGGGAAGATCAACTACTCAGCTAGTCAAACACTGCCATCAGCACGAAGAGGAACTGTAGAGGAGATGTTATATGGCTACTATCTTTAGTTCCTCTTAAAGAGTGGCAATTGTGTTCTGGTTTGCAGCTTATTTTATATAACGTACATTTATTGAGAGACTTCCTTCTTTACCATCTTCACCTAATCCCACTCTCTGTCAAACGCCGTCACAAAACGTAACCTTTTGTTATGAGGAAGAGTGAATCACTTCTTCAAAACCGATTGCAAATTCTCGGATTCACAGCCCAGCTGAGGAGGTACAGCTGTCACGCCTCCGTTCAGCCTCACAGAAACTGAAGTAAGCAACCTTGTAAGTGTTACTCCATTTTCACATTTGGTTTGACAATTCAGTTGTTTGTGAGAAAGTCGACAGGATATTTTCGTATACACTGCAAAATGTCTCGGAATAATAATGAAGGAGATTCTGGACTACCTGAAACTACGTGAAGCATCTGAAAATAGCCCAAAGTTAAGGTTTGCCAGTTGTTAACTAAGTGCTGTCCAGACAAGACCCAGATTGTATGCAGCACCAAATCAAATCACTTAGCTTTTTAACAATTGACCTTATTTTTGTGTCTCTATTTTTATTTGCATTGGTTAGCAAATGAAATTGTTCTCCTCTTAAACAAAAGAAATCACAGCTGGCATTTCCATTATTTCTTTTTCTAACTCAGAAAGAGCTGATAAACTTTACTGAGGTTGAAGGTTTTTCGACTGCCACTAATCCATCTAAGGTTCCTTAGAAGAATTATTAGTCTACACAAAACCCCAACAGAATAAACAAACCCCTTCAACCAACTAAGAAAACAACGGCACCACCCCCTGCTCCCAAGTAAACAAGCAATTTTCAATCTAGAGCCCTTCTCTTGAATGATGTGAAGAATCCCTACCCTTTTGTAAACAAAATTTAAAGGCCCTGGGGGAAAATGTCCCTTTAACAGCACAAAGAATTATATCCGATGTGAATATATATCACTTGGAAGAAAAACCTGTGTTTGCCTGTGTTTTATGTAGCAGTAGTAATGGAGATGCCAATTAGCAATCCAACTGCAGGAGCGACATTTCCCTCATGTATTTCTGCAGCAATATATGCAGCGACAATAAAAATTTCCAAGATGTGAAAGCTTGAGATGTTTTGTAAAATTTGATGAAAGCCTGGTGTTGAGCTGGGCAAAGCAGAGGATGGATGAAGTAGACTGCTCTGCATTGTAAGTTTGCAAGAGAGCGCATTCCTTTGCCGCACTCGGTATGTTGTGATGAATAGTTCTAAATAATTTGCATAATATATATTCCGCTGCTTTTGGTACCATTGCAAATACACAGTAGACTAGTTTTAAACTTGCCTGTAATGAACTCGCTACAGGGTTGAATTTGTTTGTTTATTTATTTATTTGCTGTTTCAATGAGAAAAGAAATAGCATCAAAAGCCAGTTGCTTCCAGCTATTGAATTTATAAAACATCACTTGGAGAAATAAACCTATCTCTTGAACAAAAATTAAAATTTAAAGCTAGAGTCTGCGTGTAAAATCCTTGATTCTTTAAAAAAATAAAGGTGTGATTCTATACAAATCTATTTTAAAGCGGTGCAAAAAATGAATCATTTCTTTACGTCCAAATATCCATTACCAAAAGTTCATCAGAGAGGTTTCCCATCGAGAATCTTATTCATTTGCTGACTTCTCTTTCTGAAAGGTGCACATTTGTCTGAGTGAATTTTAAAAATTAATACAGCTGTACATAACAAAAAATCAATGCTACATGTCAGCATGCATATATTACACCTCAGCTTACAGCTGAATGAAAGATAGCCTGCCTGGGTCTGGGAACTATTTGAAATCTGAAGACTTTCACGTACTTTGTAATCCAGACGGCATTACTCTATGAAATATTTATGCTTTATTTAAATATATTTTAACTGGGGATGGGGTGGTTTTTTTTTGCTAGCCAGCAAGTGTGACATTCTATTTATAAGCTAGGATGTATTGATTTTTATTTCCATTTGAGTATGTGATTACATGTGAAAACTCACTATGTTTTCGAGTCAAAATCGAGTAGGCATTATGTTCCAGCTAAGGTTAACAAGCTGCACTATTTTTCACTTGATCCACATAATATTAAACCTGATTTGAGAGTCAGTGACAACTTTATATGCCCATTTGTGATTTGCCTTTGGCTACAAATAGTAATTTAGGAAGTGAGAAATTTTAATTTTCTTATAAAGGGTGGTTTGTGGGAAGTTTAGAACCTTTTTCCATTTAAATCTTATGTTTATTCCCAGCAGAACTTGTTTTCAGATATCTTGAAACTTTTAAAATTAAGAAGTTTCCTATTTCTTTTCACACTTTTTATCTTCTTCCCAGGGAGGGTACTGGAGCACTGGAACAGGCTGCCCAGGGGGCTTGTGGAGTCTCCTTCTCTGGAGGTGTTCAAGACCCACCTGGCTGTGTTCCTGTGTGACTTGGTCTGGGTGATCCTGCTGTGGCAGGGGGATTGGACTGGATGATCTTTCAAAGTCTCTTCTGATCCCTAATGATTCTATGATCTTTCTTGCTTTTCTCTTCCTCCACTTTATTTCTCTGAATGTGATTACACTTCAATTAATGATATTTCAGCTGTTATCTGCAGATCTTCTACCTGGACAAAGAATCCTACCAAAACCCTGAAAAGAATTAATTGAAACCCACCAGTTTTTAATATCTTCCCTATATTAATTAGCCCAAATTCAGAAAATGCTAGATAATTAGCAAAACCACAGATAAAATCAGCAGTTTTAACACTCTAGCAACCCTGTGTCTGGTCAGTTTGCCCTCTACTGAGACCACAGGTCTGGGCTCTGCAGGTGCTTCAGTACAGCTGGATGGTGAATATAAGTGGGATTGAGTTCCTAATGCCACACAAGATAAAGGCTTTCATTTCCTTGCCCCAGTTGCCACAGACATCTGAGTCCTGGTCAGCAGTTTGCAAGTCTCTTCTTCCAACCCGATAGAACTTTGCATGTTGGCCAGTGGTTTGATTAGTACGTCAGTGTTGGGGCACCTAGCTTCTACTTCTAGTGTCCCGTGTGATGAAGGGTTTTTGCATATGTAATAATGCCATTGGGTCCAATGATTGCTGCTCAACAAAATGACAACTAAATTACTTTTTAAAGTGATTTTTTTAAAGTTTATGTTTTAGATTTCCAAGTCAGAAATATTTTCCTTCACGTTCTGGAACACAGTGGTGTAATTTTTCAATATCAGTGATATATGAAGTACAAGCTAGCTTGTAGAGGGCATTAATTCATTTACAAATGGCACTGGATTATTTTAAAAAGTCCCTAGTTGGTAATCATGTTCTTGGATGGCTTTGGAGTTTTGTAGACTAAAGGGAGGAAAGTGGAAACCTCAGAGACCAATCCTTAAAGTCTGCAACACTGAGAAATACGGGGAAAAAAATCAGGGAACTACAACGAGCTCAGGGTTTCAAAACTGCAGGCCTCTGAAGTAGGAGTGTGAATATTCACTGAAATTAATCAGCAGAAGAAGCCAACATTGCCATTAGAGCTTGCATCTCATCAGCTCATTAGGATGGGATGCACTGGAGAGGAAGTAGCAGCTGCTGCACTGTGCCTAAGCTCCATATATCCTAAGAAGGTCTTTCTTAATAGATGTGAAAAAAGACCATAGGCATAGAATACTGTCAGTGCTATAATGATGTAGCAGTGAAGTAGCGAAGCATTGAGAAAGCAAGAAAAAGCACAAACTTTTGTAAAGTTTCAGAAAGATTTATTTTTACTCAAAATCAAAACTATCTCTTACAATGCTTCCAAATACAACACTGCTTTTGGGAGCTAACCTATTCCACCCCGCTTGTAAAAGGTCTTCTCTGTGTTTAATAAACTAAGATACGGTGTTCTCTTCACTGCTTTTAATAAATTCCTTATCTTTATAAGAAGGTGTTTTGTATCTGGTCTGCTGACCTACCTCTCGCCTTCTGACACAGAAAGTGGATTTAGCAATATAACTGAAGAATATTTTAAATCTCAAGTAATGCTCAGGCTACTGTCTGATTGAAACCCCAGAAGATCCTGCGCGGTTCTTAGTTCCTCTTGGGTGAGCAAACCCTTCTATCTTTCACTGTGAACAGCTCATTTAACACATTAGAAGGTATCTTCTTGCCTTGTCAAGTGCAAGGGAAAAAAACACAATTGAGGGACTACTAGAGCTCAAGGGTATCTTACTTGAACTGGAAAGGCCATTGAGCTATTCATCTGGATGAGAAAAACAGATGGTTCCAGGAAAAGACACTGAGAAGAATTTTATCTTCTCCCTCTAACAGTAAGAAAACAAGACCTCCACATAGATGACCTTATGGCTGTCCCCATAGCTCAGGGACAGTGAATGTTGTCTCTAGCTGTATCACAGTCTCCTCTTCAGATCTTTTGAGTCATTTATGCCCAGACAGTTTAGATGCTTAAATCTTCCCCCATGTGAAGCAATATTTAGAAGAACATTTCAGACTGAGCACTTTAACGGTCTCAGTTTCCCAATATAAAATTGGAATGACAGGTTCTCTACTCTCTCCCATATTAGAGCTTTCATCACTATGAAAAGGTGTTCCAGTGACTGAAGTGGAGTTAATATCAGCTCATGAGATCCACATATTTGAGTGCAGAGCTGCTGAGCCAGGGTGTGGGGGAGCGAGAAACAAGAAACTCATGTATTTGACTGGGTACTTCACAGCAGATCAAACCGTTCATCTTTGCTTATCTTTCAGTCACTGATAAACACGAAGTAAAATCTATGATAACATCGTAGGCTTTTCAAAGACTAAGACTAAGTCTAGGAGAAAGGGGCTTGGGGGTCCTAGTGGACAGGAAGATGACTATGAGCCACTAATGTGCTCTTGTGGCCAAGTGGGCTAACAGGATTCTGGAGGGGGGGGGGGGGGGGGTCA
>VZRI01008349.1:36344-47380 GCA_013397515.1 Upupa epops
AATATCAGAAGGAACTTCTTTTTAGTGAGGGTAACGGAGCATTGGAACAGGCTGCCCAGGGGGGTTGTGGAGCCTCCTCTGGAGACATTCAAGACCCAACTAGATGTGTTCCTGTGTGACTTGGTCTAGGTGATCTTGTCGTGGCAGGTAGATTGGACTAGATGATCTTTCAAGGTCCATTCTGATCCCTAATGATTCTATGATTCTGTGATAATTTTGGGTTTACAATACCAACCTGAAGAGCTTTTGCTTTCACCCTGCTGCACTGTGTGTCTGGGATGGAGTTCACTAGATTCATAGCAGCATGTGGGGTGCTGTGTTTTAGACTGGTGACCAAAACTGTGTTGATAACACACCATCGTTGTAGCTGCTGCAGAACAGCATTACACAGTGTCAACACTTACTGCTTCAGGCAAAAGGCTGGGAGTGAGCAAGAGGTTGAGAGGGGTCGCAGCTGACATAGCTGAACTGAACTGTCCAAGAAGATATTCTATAGCATACGACATCATTCTCAGTTATAAAATCGAGAGGGAGTCTTTCCAAGGTGGCTGTTGCTTGGAAACCAGCTGGGCATTGGTCTGCTGGTAAGAAGTAGTGAGTGATTGCTTTTGCATCACCTGTTTCGATTGTGAAGAGATTTTCCCCTTCACTTATTAAACTATCTTTATCATGACCCATGAGATTTTCTCACTTATAGCTTTCCAATTCTCTCCACCATCCCACTGCGGGGAAAGCAAGCAAGCAGCTGGTGGGTGCTTATTTGCTGGCCAGGGACAAACCATGACACCTGCTGTTTATTCGCCTCCATTCAACCGCTTGCCTCAAAGATTGGCTTGTGATTCTCACAAGGATTTTCATTTTCAGGAGCCAAGGAATTATTTTTATGGATATTTCAAAAATCTGATAGATTTATTAACTGCTTGGGGTTTTATTTTTTAATAGTGTGAGATGCATTTTTTACAGGGTCTGACATCAGGCGTAAATCACCGTGGAATTAATTCAGGTGAACAACTTCTGCCTGGGAATCCTTTTTTTGTGAATACTGTTGGAACGTGTTACATTAACATTGAAAAGGTTTAACAGAAAATACTTAAATTAAGTAAATAGTTAAATTGATCCATGAAAACCTGATCCTTATAGAACTTGTAACAGCATCTACAATTGACTTCTTTCTGGACCATGTCTGAATGAAAAAAAGCATGGTAAAGGATGTTAAATACCAACGATGCTAGGAACAGGTGAAGATGCACAAGGACTTTGGAACTTTATCCTTACTGTCATTCAGATCTGATGTTTACAAGTGCATTCATAGAAGGACTCAGACCCAACTAATCAGACTGTAGAGCACCAAAATGTAAGTCCTGGAAGATTATGTTGTATGTTCAACATAGTCAAAGTGGCTAACTGATTTGAAAAATCCTTCTTTGATCCATTTTGTAGGAGTTGGATTAGAGTTCACTTTTATAAAGCCTAGAGAAAGCATATAAAAATAAACAAGAGTCTTTTGAACAAACAACTGGCTTCAAAAGATTTTAAGAATAACAAATCTGTGTTTCCTGTAATACAGAAAAAGTTTTAATACTTAAAGCTTTTAGGTTAATGACGCTCAGCTAATTATGAAAGCAGTGCCTTTAAAAATAGCATCATCCAACGCATATCACAGCAGTTTAAAATTAGATTAAAAGTGCTGTGATGAGAACACATGTAACATCAGAGGAGACAAAAAACACCTCTAGTAAGCAAGAAAATCAACATATAGAGTGGAAAGCAGTCTGAATTTACTTTTTTGGGTTTGTTTTTTTAAGATACAAGGTGAAATTAGGTAGGGAAGAAAAATGTTGTATCAGACGGTCATAGTAAAACAGACCAACGATTTATCTACTCCAAAGTACCACCTGAAACACTGATAAGTAGTGCAAACTGCAGAGGTAAGAATGCAATACAGTAAGGAACAATTAGCAATGATATCTAAAATGTTCTTGTTCATATCATCCATTCCATGATTTTCCCCCTGATGTCCAAATCATAGAATCATTAGGAATTGAAAGAGACCTCGAAAGATCATCCAGTCCAATCCTGCTGCCACAGCAGGATCACCCAGACCAAGTTGCACAGGAACACAGCCAGGTGGGTCTGGAACTTCCTCAGAGAATGACACTCCACAACTATCACTGCAATGCTTCTGAAAGCAATTCCTGCCATATATTAAATAGATTTTGCATGATATGGAGGTAAAACACCAGTGATTGTATTAAAATTATACTGCCCCTAAAAGAGGAATCAAAATTTTTATAAAAGCAATTATTCCTTTTTTCCTAGTACAATAATCTCAAAGTTCATGTGGAAAACAACATTAAAATATATAATAATTTTACTAAATTATTTTGAATTCTATTTCAAAAATGGAGGTTTTATAAACTAACATTTTTAGAAGAATCATCTTAGAAATTAAATCATATCCCGGCAACATTAACGCAATATGAATGAAGAACACGGTAAAACTGACCTTCATCCAGCCTTTATGCAATTTTACAATCAGAATAAGAATGTTAATGCTTAAAAATTGAAGATCTTGTTTAAAAATTCAAACATTTTAGTGTCTTTTTTTTTCTGATTATTTTTCAAAGCACAAACCCCACTGAAATAAAAGCTAGTTAGTGTATTTTCTTCCTGAATTCTAAAGATATTAATACCACAAGTTATGCCACTTTTAGCTAGGTGATTATGGCCAGCATTTGCATAAGAAACATCCCTTTCTATTTGCATTATATTTACAATTTCATTTTCTTCACTGTAAACAGTATTTACCCTACTTTATGGAAAAACAAGTTAATAAGAGCAACAAAGATTCTTCTCATTCCAGTATTAAATGAGAACTCAGCATTCACATAGAAATTCAGAAAAGGGTTAGGTAAAACATGGTTGTATAAACTCCATGTGGTGGAGTTTAGATTTTGCTAACTTTAAAAATCAGTCTGACAGCTAAACTCAACAGTAGGCTGAAGCATTCCTGAGGGGTTTTGCTGACTTTGAACCAGTATCAGAATACAGTCTTTGTCAAGTTAATATTTGATATGAAGGAGAGATAAGATGGAGCCAAATAATATCTGGAAAGACTCTTAGAACTCAAGGAGTTTATATTTCCAGTGGTCTCCTCTGAGTCAGATCTGGTAGCACTTTTTAAGGGATAGTTCCCCGACAAAGAGTTCTAATGCTATTTGAGATTCCCTAAGTTATCCAAGTAGCCTTCTCCTTACAGTCCAGTAGGGAATATGGATAATTCATAGGTTTTATGTCATACTTCCTAGCTTCTTGTAGCTATCTTGGATACCCCAGGGCTTCTCAGATGCCATTAAGTGTTTTTGCATCTGAGGAACAAAGATGACCCTTATTGCTTCTCTCACTATAATCAGGTTTGAAAGAGGAAGCAAAACACATTTGAGCAATAAGCAGCTGAAAGAATGTAGAAGACTTTTAGTTTTTTTCTTTTCATTTTATATACTATTAAATATTATTATGTTTTAAATCTTGTTTAAAGGGAAAGAAGAAATAAACCTTATGTATAAAGCTAATACTGTATTGTTGTTAGTGTAGGAGCTATTTTAACATCGTAATGCAGGAAGTGTTGCAAATTCATTAATAGAGAAAAGGAGAAAATAATAATTCTCTATTTGAAAACAAGGAGGAGACTCAGTAATAGCAGTAATACAACCAAAAACTGTTACAGACACATTCTGGTTTCATGCTTTTCCTAAAGTTATTCCTTCTCCTGCACTCCCTGTGTTAGTTTCAATCAAGTGTGCTGTGGTCAGTTTCAATTTGGTGGTGGTGGAGGCAGTGTCACCATGAGGCGGCATCAGCAAGAGTCCTTCACCAGGAAGAGTAAGATTAGTGTTCAGGTTGAGAGTTTCTTCTTCCTCCCTCTGGGATTCACTAAGAATAATGTTTATATGTTTGTTCAAATGATTTTATAGCTTCTTCTTCATTGGTCTGTAGCTGCATATTGTACTGAATGTAATATCTATAGATAGCCCTTAGGTAAGTTGGATACTCATTCATTTTTCTGTACTAGCCCGAAGATCAATTTAATCCATCTCCAGTTCTGCATTTCTGTAATTGACCTTGGGTAAATTATTAACAGCTACGGGGCATCCAGGTCCCAGCTTATACTTCATCCTTTATCTCTCTCCTGAGTTCCTCTGTGTTGCATCCCTATTACTCAAGTCTTCTGCTATCAGACCAGATCTGTATTTCTTTGCTAAATATTATATTAGAATCAAAATGATATCATTCTGCACAGACAAAGCTACTTGTTACTACTAATGGTAAAATTATGATTGCACCCTAAACAAAACAATTAGTCATAACCATCTGATCAGGAGAAAAATAGAAGTAGAGCACCTCCCTTATGATGAAAGGCTGAGGGAGCTGGGTCTCTTTAGTTTGGAGAAGAAAAAGCTGATGGGTGACTTCATTAATGTCTATAAATATGTGAGGGGTGGGTGTCTCGAGAGGATGGAGCCAGGCTCTTCTCAAGGTCATCTGGTGATAGGACAAGGAACAGGCTGCCCAGGGGGGTTGTGGAGTCTCCTTCTCTGGAGACGTTCTAGACCCACCTGGATGTNTAAGACCTTGCCAGCTTATTGCAAAGCCTCTAGCCTTTGCTATCTTTGTGTATAATTTTATTAGAGGCTGTGGGACTACAGTACTTGCAGAAAAGGAAATATCTCATGCTTTGTATGAATGTTAAAATAATGAGCCTTCATCTAGTACAAATAAAATTCAAATTTTCATTTCTTTTCTTTTTAAAACACAGCAGTGAATTTCACATTTATGAATCAAACTGAAATCAAGTGTCTGGACTATGAAGCCTAAAGCACCTGACCCATCTTCTGAAACTGAATATTGAACAAATGACCAAGAGAGCTGATATCTGGGGCTGACTTTGCCACCAGAACTAATGAAACCTTGGAGCTGGTTATTGCAGATGCCTTAGATCTGTTAATGTTGGTCGGTTTGCCTCAGCTGTATGCCGTGAGTTAGTAAAGCCAGTCGGTTATAGCTCGATTTGAATGTAAACACTGCAATAATTATAAAGTATATATTGATTAAGTTCAGTAAAGATGCTGTAGCAAGAGGTCAGAATATGACTTCTGAGATTGGAAAAAGTTTTCCATCTTAAAAAAACACCATGTTTTTCTTATTCTCCAGCTGTGTGGTTGTTTAATATGAAAACCACTGTTGTTTTACCACTGTATTTTTAAGGCCTTAAGCAACAAACAGAAAAGAGCATGATATTAAGACTACTGAATCTGTAATGGAGGGCACAGGACAGCTCAAGAGCAATTTCTGTATTGAATTTCCCCTGAACTGGTTTGGGGAACATGGTTTTGTGAGTGGTGGGTAGATCTATCAAAGCTTGTTTCTACGAAAGGACATGGCATCCTCCTCATGGCAGGGGAGTTGGAACTACATGCTGTTTAAAGTTTCTTTCATTTCAAACCATTCCAAGTAGGACACAGTAAGACAGTGAGTACACTGAGAATTTGCTGTTTAAGAGAACAGACCTCAACTCTCTATCCTAAATGGAGCCCAAGCTTACAGATAAAGAATATAGAAAGCAATCAGGCTTTGGACTCACACAAGACTGACAGTAAAACAAGCTCTCTGAATTTAATCTTGGCTTAACACAGAAAATTCTTGAACAGTGTGTTTATAATTGCAACAAGAAGCCACCATGAGCTGAATAACAATTGGCTTTGAATGAATACTGTGATACTGTGATACTATGACTGACTGATGATCCAGTTGTGGTTTCTCGCCTTTCATAGATGTTTGGCTGCATTGAAAAAGCACCACGTAGCTTTTCAGACATCTGGGAATGGCCAATCATATCCAGGACAAGGGCAGCAGGACGTCTGTCTAGCCATATTGCCACTCAGCAATTAAAGAGTAATGAAGAATCTTACATTTTACTTGACTCTATCAAGTATTATCAGCCTCCTCCTTTCAGGAGCGTTCAAGTATTAAATGAAAACCAGAGCCCGTTTATGAATATGTTGTTCCAGTTCCATAGATGCTGTACAATTAAAGAGCTATTCCACCAGTACCTGATTACCTAAAACGACAGCAGCCAACTGTAAGGGAACACACAAAACTGTAGTCACCATTTGTTTAGTAATTTAAAAAATAATAATAGAACAATAGAAAGTCCAGCCAGGAGTAAGGGTGAAGAGAAGGTCAAATTTCAGTGGATTTTATTGATTAGATTTTGTCTGCTGCTATGGGGCACACTCATATGAAACACGCTGTACAGAAAAGGAATGAAACCAAGCTAGAATGGCTTAGGGGCCTCCCAGGGCTTTTAAAACAATGTTTTAAAATTACATCTGGAAAGGGTAGCATGGGACTCAGCATACACCCGTAGGCTGTGGCAAATTTAGACCTAATAGCTATAAAACAATGTAAGCAAGCCAGTGCAGACAATGCACCTGCCTCCTGAACATATGTTAGCAATGTATTTTCTAATGTAAGTGTGTTATAAATATATGTGTGGGTAATAGCAAAAATAACATTAAGAATTTGAATATAGCTAATAAGAGCGGACCAGGAGGCATCGTCTCTCTAGTCACAAGCAAAATATTTCCTGATGGTTTTATTCCAACACAAGAAGGATATTGAACTGTTGGAATGTGTCCAGAGCAAGGCCATGAGGATGAGTGGAGGGCTGGAGCACCCCTCCTATGGGGACAAACTGAGAGAGTTGGGGCTGCTCAGCCTGGAGAAGAGGAGACTCCGGGGAGATCTTAGAGCAGCCTTCCAGTCCCTGAAGGAGGCTACAGAAAAGCTGGGGAAGGGCTGTTTACAATGGATTGGAGTAGTCAGAGCAGGGGGAATGGTTTCAAGCTGGAAGAAGGGAGGTTTAGATGGAAGTCAGGAGGAAATTCCTCACCATGAGGGTGCTGAGACACTGGAACAGGTTACCCAGGGAGGTTGTGGCTGCCCCCTCCCTGGAAGTGTTGAGGGCCAGATTGGCTGGGGTCTTGAGCACCCTGGTCTGGGGCAGTGTGTGTGTGTATGTGTGTCCCTGCTCATGGCAGGGGGGTTGGAACTAGATGATCTTTAAGGTCCCTTCCAACCTCTTCACAGAGATTCTGTGAATCTCTGAATGACAGGATGCTATGTTTTAAGAATTAGGGCTAAAACTTTCTTAACATGTAAACGCATAAAGCACCTTTCCTCCACTGCCCCTGGGCACCGTTCTCACAAACTCAACAACAAACTGTGATGGCTTAATAAACGGTGACTCTGTAAACACTTTAAGAATCTTTGGTTTAGTGCCCAGTCAAATAAATTGAAAATGCTATGGTTGGCTTCTATCCATGTCACATACGAATATGTTTAACATCATTTGATTTGACAGCAATTCAACATTTATTGCTGGTATAAGGTAGCTCAGAATGTCTGGATTTTAGCAGCTCTTAATGATTAACAAATTTAAGAACTAGCAAGCGATGTAGGGAAGTAAAACATCCACTCAGTTACAGATTCAAGAGTGACAGGATTCACGCTAAGTTTCTATAAGGTACATTAAACCAAAATACATGTATATATACAAACAACAAATAGACAGACACACACATGAATAGAAATACTTGGATCCAGAGAAATAGGGAGCTGCCTGGGGGGTTTGTGGAGTCTCCTTCTCTGAAGACTTTTGAAACCTGCCTGGACTTGGTCTGGGTGATCCTGCTGTGGCAGAGGGATTGGACTGGCTGATCTTTCCAGGTCCCATCCAATCCCTGCTGATTCTATGATTCTATAATGATTCTATGAAATATTTGCCCTATCATGTTATTTGGATTTCTAATTTGTTTTAATTGTCATCATAAAACACTTCTTTGATTTTCTTGATATAAATATCAGCTGGAACTTCTTCCTAGGGAGGATATCAAAGCATTGGAACAGGTTGTCCAGGGGGGTTGTGGAGTCTCCTTGTCTGGAGATATTCAAGACCCACCTGGATGTGTTCCTGTGTGACTTGGTCTAGGTGATCCTGCTGTGGCAGGGGGATTGGACTGGATGATCTTTCCAGGTCCTTCGATCCCTAATGACTCTAAGATTCTATGAACCCATGTGAGCACTAAGAACAAATACTCTATCTAGTACAAACATAGACTAGAAAACTACTTCTGTTCATTAAAAAATAATGAGGCTGAAGTTTAAAGAGGGGATGTTTCCTCTAAGTCCTAAACTGTATTTCTGTGAACACTGGAGTCTTCGAATTGTAAGTAACTTTGTGAGGTTAGCTCCTCGGGTTCAGGACGGTTTAAACAGTTCTAACAATTTTGTGTTAGTGCAGAGAATTGTTGAAACAATTTGGGTCGTTTTTTCCAGCTAATGTTTTAAAATTTACCCATGGGTATTAAAATAACCCTGAGTGTGTGAGGAGTTCAGGTAGTAGCCAAACACTAGGCAAATGAAAGCCTTGCCGTTGCTTTCAGTAGCACAGGAGCAGACATCATGCATTTAGTTTACAATAGGAACTGAAGCACAGTCTTAGCATTTCAATGCAGGCTCCAGCTGCGAAAGGCGTTGTGCTCGTTCAAAGCATCACTTACGTTCCCTCACATGACTGAGTAAAATGTAATTAATCTCTGTTGATCAGCAGTTCCATATAAGACACTGATAATACGAATGGATCTCTGCTGAAACAGGCACTGTTGATACAAAAATGCTCACATATTTGGGAGTTTCAATTAAAAGAGAGCAAAACCTTTGTTTCATGGTCTCAACGCTACTTTTAGCTGCATGAAGTTGTATTAAACTGTCATAACTAAAGGTTATTGACAATCCTAAATTGGATATATCATTATTAAGCTAAAATAACAGCCTGTTGTACAGAGACCTTCTGTTCAATACACTAAGGACATTAGCAGGATCAAGTTTGTAGGCAGAGGTGCTACCTTCCATTATAACCTGGAATTTAGGGCATGCAAACCCTACTTGCAAGGGATGTCCTGTCCTTGTAATAAAGAGTAAGTCACCATGAAAAGCTCCTAAAATCTTCCTTTAAGAACCTTATTGTAGAAGGTTCTGAGACTTCTTCCAGTGCCCTGGAACATTCTCTGATCTCCAGTGACTTCACAAAGATCGTGGAAGGCAGCCTTGTGCCAAAGTCAGCTTGTTCTCTGCCTCAGAGTCAAGATTCTGTAAGAGATCACAAAGCAACGCTTCCTTCACTGATGGTGGGCCTGTGTTTGCATCAGCTCAGGGTTTTATTCCCAAGTCCTGGAGCCCCTACTAGACAATGATGAAGGAAGTGTTGACACCCACTGACTTTTCAGCAATTTTTCAGCATCTCTGGTGACTAGTTCACCTGTCCTAGTTGTCTTGACAAGTTGTGGCTCCTTCTCAGCAATGCCTTGGATCTTTTACTATTTCTTACCTCTTGGGACCCCCCGTCAGGCTGGCAGACTGGGAGCCTCAGTGCCCCTTAACAGAAGTGCACCTGCTGTGAGCACTTCTCATTTCTTTTTGCAGTATCATAGAATGTTAAAATCATTAGGGATCATAAGGGACCTGAAAAGATCATCCAGTCCAATCCCCCTGCCATAGCAGGATCACCCAGACCAAGTCGCACAGGAACTTATCCAGGGGGGTCTTGAACGTCTCCAGAGAAGGAGACTCCACAACCCTCCTGGGCATCCTGTTCCAATGATCAGTTACCCTATCCAGCCTGTGCTTATTGTTTATTGCTTTTGGAAGCATCAGATATCTCAGGGTCATTCTATATAGAAACATTGGTTTTAACTCTGAGTGCAGTACCCACTATTATGGAAGAGACCTAGAGCATGCACCTGGGGTGTGGACCTACAAGCAGATGCATAGCCCTTCTCGTGTTCCCTTGTATGCAGACTGCTGTACCAAATGCTGCACCCTCTCTATCCCCATTTGACCACCCTTCTCACAGTGCTCCTGGATGAAAGTGCTCCCTCAGGCAGTTCAACTCTTCCGTAACTGCTGCTGGCAATACCCAAGCCACCTCAGCCTCTCCTGCAAGAGCTGACAGAAGGGCTTGCTGCTTTTCCTCAGGTTTCCCTTCCTGAGGGAGCCCTCCTGTGCACTTCAATCCAGTGCTCAGCCACAGTTGTTACCATTGCCACAGCTGCATGCCTAAAGGCTGTTCTACTCAAATGAGAGAATCCTTTGTACCTGCATAAAAAAGAAATACTTATTTTTAAAGTGCTGGCATTAGAACCCTTACAAAATACAATAATAAAATATTTTAGGAATATTACACATAGATAATGTGTAATAATAGATAATTACATAGGGTTAATTTTCACAGACTCACAGAATGTTAGGGGAAGGAAAAGAACCCAAAATGTCATCCAGTCCAATCCCCCTGCCAGAGAGGGATCCCCTAAATCCATTTGCACAGGAACATGACCAGGCAGGTTTTAAACATCTCCAGAAAAGCAGAATCCACAACATCCCCAAACAGCCCCTTCCAGTGCTCTGTCACCCTCACTGTGAAGAAGTTTNATCCCAAGGTTGCCAGCTGTCCTCTTCACAAAGAATTCCCACCACCTCAAAGAAATCCAACTGGAAAAATGAATTTTACATGAATAAAATAAAAAATTGTGGAAAAAAGTAGCAATAGTGTTTCTCAGGTTTTTAATATCCTCTCTCCCCAAATCTGAGCAATAGCAGTGAAACAGTAGTAAAGCTTTAACACAGCATTCTCAGTTGGTCTAGGATAGGGTTAATTTTCACAGACTCACAGAATGTTAGGGGTAGGAAGAGAACCCAAAATGTCATCCAGTCCATTCCCCCTGCCAGAGAGGGATCCCCTAAATCCATTTGCATGGGAACATTACCGGCAGGTTTTAAACATCTCCAGAGAAGCAGAATCCACACCATCCCTGAGCAGCCCCTTCAAGTGCTCTATCACCCTCACTGTGAGGACGTTCCTTCTCATATTTATGTAGAACCTCCTCTGTTCCAGCTGACACCTGTTGCTCCTTGTCCTG
>VZRI01008349.1:55157-114811 GCA_013397515.1 Upupa epops
GATCCTGCTGTGGCAGGGGGGTTGGACTGGATGATCTTTTGATGTCCCTTCTGATCTATAATGGTTCTATGATTCTATGGCTCTATGAGAAACCACAAGTGCTGTGAATAGAGTGGAAAAGCAGAGTGTGACACTGCAGCCAGTAAATTGTGTGGAGTGTCAGGCACTGGGGAAGGTCTCTAAAAGCTCTGTGTCACTGGTTGGGCACTCTAGCAAAGCTCTAAAGGTTCCAAAAGTCCCTCTCTCTCCATTCACAAAGTTCCGAAAGCAGGATGGCTTCCAGATGCTTTTCTCTGAGTAAAGACCAAGTGAAAAGAAGACTCTCTACAAAAAACTGGAAGCAGGAAACTCCGAACTAGTTGTATCAGTCTCACAGAGTCATCGTTTCACCTTGGAATTCCAAAGTGCTTGATCAAAAGTTGCTATAGTAACTCCCCCATGCCTTAAGCCAAGAAACTCATCCAAATTCAAGCCACACAACAATTTATCCTTTGAATTACTGATTATAAAATTGGGGGGTGGGTTATATTTTTCCTTGAATCATGGGTTTGCTAGACCCTATGGTGGTCCAAGCAAAGCCCGAAGGATTGTCTCTGGAAGGGGATGAGGGACATCATATAGCTGCCTAGGAGGTATGCTGAGTTTTTTCTCCTGAGGGGAAGAAGGCATTGGAGCTGAGTTTTTGGATGAGATTGGCTTGTAACATCTATGTCATGATAGAGCGGATGTTTTGTACTAGGAGATGGGGTTTTGCTGGTGAATTTGTTGTGCTTCCCCCAGTACAGCCTGTCATTACCTGTGACTCTAAGTGACAAGTGAACTCTCCCTGTTGTTTGGTTGGTATTGAATGCCAAGAGCTTTCCTAATGAGGGAGAGTCTGTCCCAGGGCTGGCTGTGATGGTCAGCCCGTACCATGGTGCTTTTGAAAAGTTATAACCATTGGAAAAAACTATATATTTAAATATTACTTAAAAGGTAATAACTTCTTACTCTTGTATCTAAGTGATTTTGAATTAAATTAGCATTTCATAATCTTTTCTAGAAGTAGGAAAAACTATAGGCAGGGTTTCTCTTTTCTGTAGTAGTTATGATTATGTTTCTTAAAAAAGTTAGTATCTGGAAAATATTAATGATTTAACTTTGTCTACAAAGAGTTGGGGCTGTTCAGCGTGGAAAAGAGGAGACTCCAGGGAGACCTTAGAGCAGCCTTCCAGTACCTGAACCGGGCTACAGGGAGGTGCTCTTTCCAAGGGCTTGGAGTGGTCAGAGCAGGGGGAATGGTTTCCAGTTGGAAGAGGGGAGGTTGAGACTGGAAGTCAGGAGGAAGTTCTTCACCATGAGGGTGCTGAGACACTGGAACCAGTTGCCCAGGGGGGTTGTGGCTGCCCCCCAGCTCCCTGAAAGTGTTCAAGGCCAGATTGGCTGGGGCCTTGAGCACCCTGGTCTAGTGGGGGGTGTCCCTGCTCATGGCAGGGGGGTTGGAACTAGATGATTTTTAGGGCCCCTCCCAACCTGAACCATTCTAGGAATCTATGAATATGTAAATAGCA
Source organism: Upupa epops (assembly GCA_013397515.1). Classification (NCBI taxonomy): domain Eukaryota; kingdom Metazoa; phylum Chordata; class Aves; order Bucerotiformes; family Upupidae; genus Upupa; species Upupa epops. The sequence goes on from VZRI01008349.1 coordinate 56,708, forward strand.
TTGTAATATGCATGATGGTACTGTCCTTTTCTGCTTGATAGTAGTACTCATGATCTGTATTTCTAGGAAACAGTACCTTTAACATCAGTCAGGATCATAACTCAACAAGCTGCAAAGAAATCATAGTCAACCATAAAATCTAAACAAGGTGTTTTTAAAGTTCCCCCGCTCTGTGTGTATTTGTTTCCAGCTGACTCTACAGATATCTCATATATTGTTTTCATTTTTGTGCACTGTAACACACCTGAGAGTTCATAAAACATGTGCATGTTCCTTGTGATTCAGCAAACTCACTAAATGGTTGAAATATATTACGTTTGCACATCCCTAGTAGAACTATTAAGGAATATGAAACAATGACCAGTACTACAAGTCAGAATTCAATAGGGATACGAAGTAGATTGATCATAGGAAAAGAAACCTGCCAGAATAATACAGGATTCAATTTTTTCAGGTCTCAAGGTAGCTGCCTAGGCAGTTGAAATTGCAACCATAGCTACTTTTAAATTTCTTTTAAATTTAAATATCGAATTAAAGAAAATGTGTGATAAGTTTTTGCTCATGAACAGTAATAGCTGCAACAATTATTTTTCCAAGTATCTACAAGTGAATAAACAAATATCATGTAAAGTGAAACAAACTGTGGAGTCTCTATGTGGAGAATATAGACGTGAAGATACTCTTCTAATTTAGATGTCAGGAGAAGTGCACTTGGACTGTAATCGTACACTTCCTTTTTCCATCTGAAACTGAAGAGATATAGATTAGCATTTAATTTTCTCCCCAAAGTATAGCAGAGTAAACAAGCCATTACCTTGGCATAAAATCAGATCCCTTCCTGCATTTCATAGAGATTCTTTTATTAGCTGGTTCTTTGTTCTTTGCTGAGTTTTACATGGAAGAATTTGCAATACGTGTGAATTTATAACAATTTCTTCCCACTACATTCTTCTATTAAAAATAATTCTGAGGAGATTTTGTAATATAACCTTGTGACCAGTCATTTATTAGGTGACCAGTGATTTATTAGGTGATTCTAGGCTCTTAAACATATCTGACTAGAAGGAAATAGTTGCAGGAATAAAGATGATTATTAGATCAGCTGAATCTCAGTCAATGAAGTCAATCTTAGATTTTATACTCAGAAAACAGCACTGATTTTTAGAAGACCTGATGAAGGAGCATTAAAAACAATCAAATATGACAATCTTTTAACAGAGCAGAGAATTACTGTCTGTGCACAAGCCCCTCAAAAAACAACCACCCAGCCAACCAACCATCCAAAAGATTTCTGTGGTGTTGGATGCTTAGTAAATAGAATCCAATGTGTCTGTCATGGCTGATGTATGATCATAACTGTTTAAGTACATGTATGTTAAGTACATAAGTACATATGTGTTAAGTAAATTAGTCATCAATTGTAACTTGAAAAACTTGCTAAGATCAAGGTGTTTAATCATTATTTTGGCTTAAAAAATATTATGAAACTTCCAGATAAAAATACTTAACCTGTCAGCATGCTGATACAAACTTATTTACTTCAATTTTCAAATCACTTCAAGGAGCAGTAAACACCATTATATCCTTTGAAAAGCAAGGTAGAATTACTGTCTGATCAACAATAAAAAAGTGAGAATCTACAGTTTCCCAAATCAAATCTAGGACTCAGTCTAGAAGAAGACAGCAACACTGTTCTTCTTTGCCTAGAAGGAGCTGTTATTCATATGCAAATTATATTTTGCCCCAGTAGTTATGATTTTGCCAGTCATTCTGAATCAGTCAGGGTTGGAAGGGACCACAGGATCATGCATTTCCAACCGCCCTAGATGGGATGCCCCACCCTAGATCAGGCTGGCCAAAGCCTCATCCAGTCTAGTAATACAGATGGTTCTTAAAAGCAGTTTCCCCCACCCCAGACCTGCTCTGCTACCTCTTTTCCCCACAGTTGCACAGTAGGATAGGGGATAGGACTTGCAGCCAATACCCTTCCTCCTCAGGGGGAGAACACCTTGAAGATCTCCACTGTGGCAACATGGCATCCATCCTGCAGGAGACAGTCTACCATGACCTTCTCCAACTAGCATGGTGGTCTCCTGCAGGAAACAGTCTTCCATGACCTTCTCCAACTAGCATGGTGGTTTCCAACAGACAATGGTTCCCTCAGTACTAAACTTCTCCAGCATGGTTGTCCCTTCGAATCCTTTTTCATTATCCATCACCAGCTTCATCACGCTCTCCTCCATCGGCAGTAGACACTGTTTTCCACTAGTGAGCTCTGCATATGATAAATCAAAAAACAAACCAAATGTGAGGCATCTTTACTGCTAGAATCAATATTAATTCCATAATTAGGAAAGCGTTCTTACACTTGCCATTCTAGCAGACAAATGACAGTTCTTCTGGTATCACCTTGAAAGAAGTCAAAGAAGTAATTCTTCAATATGCTTTTTATCTAGGAATTGTCTAATTTGCATACTAATTAATTAAGTATAGCTGGGGCATATCTCCCACAATATACGTGCAATACTATATTCCATTAGCTTAAAGTAGTCTTATCAACATTCACGCTAAAGTAGCATTAAGTCATAACAGTACTCAACAGCTCACGTCTGAGAAATTGCAAAGCCTAAGCAACTATTCTCATAAAATATCTTTGCATTTCAAATACGAATAGAACCTTTTCCTCTACTCAGTGGAAACATGTTCCAGTCCCAACAAATGCATACACCACACGTTTGTCCTATGCAGTAAAAAATCTATGCCACGAATTGTATCACTTCCCACTGTGCCTGTCCCCCTTTAAACAGTTTTTTCCTCCAAGTTACAATCCAAAATCCTTTCCTTCTTTTCATATTTACTTTACTTTCTGTTAGGTCACCAGCACACGCAAAAGAATACATATGGGATGTGTCTTCCCCTTTGATGCAGCGTTTCTGATCTCCATCGTTATTCTTGTCACTGAAATGGGATGCAATGCAAAGAAGAAAATTGCTCTCAATTACCCATGCTGTTATTTCCATACCCAAATTCTTCCTGAAGACCTTTTTGGAAAGCAGTGTGAGTATAAACTTACATTATGGCTTAAGAAGAAGATTTCTTAAGATGAAGAAATAAGAGCTTTGGCATATAGGTGCAATATATTTTCAGTCAAGGGCAAATCAGCTTTCAGATGGCTGACTGGTTTCTTTCTTTGTTAAAACATACTTCCTAGGATCCAGATTACTCAAGATTCTTGACACTTAATCAAGGTTGGCCGGCATACAGCGAGCAAGCCCGAGTGAAATACATATCCCTGCAATATTTTAGATTAACGCTATCTTCTGCTACCTTCAATTTTTCAATCTCTCAGTTTTTCAAGGCTACAGGCAGTATTTGATCACTTTCAGAATATTTCCATCCTTTTTTCTTCACTTAAAAAATAAGTTCATAGCAAATTAAACAAGAAATAATATTAGATCCAATGAAAATATCAAAGACTAAAGCACAACCTGTCAATAAACAGTATATTTAAAAATCAAAGTTAAAAAGAACCAGTACATCACGTGAAAATAAATCCCTTTGTACTAAAGCAAGAAGAGGAAGAAGAAAAGTAGTACAATATGAGCTTCATAATCCCCAGTAAAAGTGTGTCACCACATAAAAAACTCCAGATTACAGTAGGAACTAGAAATCAAGCTGAAGGTCTATTGATGAACCACCTTAAGTTTTACCTGTAATTAATGTTGCAAAGAGACATAACTCATTTTCATGGTTTTTTCATCACAATGTGAATAAGAACTTCTCAAGACCACGGGCATGTCAGTATTTTGCAAAGCTGTGTAGTGCTAACACAATTGACAAGGTGAAAATTCATTAACACAGGACAACATGCTGAAAAGGTACCGACACAGTTCCCCTTACTTTAATGCAGTATCAATAGTTCTTTATCATTGAATCATAACAGATGTTCCAGCTGGCACCATTGCCCCTTGTCCTGTCACCAGACGACCCTGAGAAGAGCCTGGCTCCATCCTCCTGACACCTACCCCTCACGTATTGATAGACACGAATGAGGTCACCCCTCAGCCTTCTCTTCTCCAAGCTCAAGAGATGCAGCTCCCTCAGCCTTTCCTCATAAAGGAACTGTTCCTCTTCCTTCATCATCTTCGTTGCTCTACACTGGACACCAGAAACCTGAGAAGTGGTATTGCTTTCACACTTCAGTAGTCTATGTCACTAAATTTGTGGCAATAACAGTGGTCATCTGAACAATCAGCCTGCAGAGTGAGCAAACATTTTCATTGTGCAAACAGTTTGGTTTGGAATAGTAAACATAGACAGATGACTCTTTTATTATTCATCAAAATTCTGCCTCTTGGCAAAATGGAAAAATTCCTTGTTATCAAAGTTTTGAAGTATTTCAAAAATGTTTCCACTCCAAAGCATATCAACAGAAATTGCAATGGCAGCAGAAATTTTCAGCTCTTTCTCCAAAGCTAATAGAAATTATGATCAGAATTATTCTCAATTAAATTTGACAGAGAACAAGTCAATGAAAACTTTTAGCTAGAAGACAGATAAAAATCTTAAATAACACGAAAACTTTACACAGTTTTATAATCTGGCTGAAGTCCTTCTAAGGATAAACATGGTTCACCTTGACCAGAAGCTCCTTTTTTTGTTTGCTTCTATTCTCCAGTTAGATCTACAGGACTGCTGAAGCTCCAGAGAAATAAAGGCAAGAGAGGACCCTGCCTTGGTTGATGATGACTGGGTTAGGGATAAGTTGAGTAAACTGAATGATGAAGGAAGAAGAGCAGCTCCCTGATGAGGAAAGGCTGAGGGAGCTGGGTCTCTTGAGCTTGGAGAAGAGGAGGCTGAGGGGGGACCTCATTCATGTCTCAAAATCTGTGAGGGGTGGGTGTCAGGAGGATGGAGCCAGGCTCTGCTCAGTGTCAGGTAGTGATAGGACAAGGGGCAATGGGTGCCAGCTGGAACAGATGAGGCTCCCTATAAATATCAGGGGGAACTTCTTCCCAGTGAGGGTAGCAGAACACTGGAACAGGCTGACCAGGGGGGTTATGGAGTCTCCTTCTCTGGAGATGTTCAAGTCCTGGCTGGATGTGTTCCTGTGCGACTTGGTCTAGGTGATCCTGCTGTGGCAGGGGGATTGGACTAGATGATCTTTGGAGGTCCCTTCTAACAATTCTATGATTCTATGAATAGGTACATTACAATGTTAATTAAATTATAAATGATCTTTTTACTTAAATAAGGGAACATGAAATGCCTGGCTTAAGGGTTTTGATGTATTTCTACATATGAAATGGGAAATACAGCAAACAGAATGTGAAAAATTAGAGATATTCTCTCTCCCATAACAGGAAAATAGAACAGATCATAGTCCTTTCCATTATTTTTCACTGCTGTGCCAGCAAAGGGCTAAAGCAATATTTTGAGGAGTAATACAGCACCTCATCTCTCATCCCTAATGAGATTATTGTCTAGAATTAAATACCCTTTTTCCTTTATTTTAAAGGAAAGTAACCCACATCATTGCAGACACCTCACTCTTCTCTCTTGACATCTTTACAAGGGCTGCAGAGTGAAGACAAGGGCTGACATGAACAGGTTTATACAGTGATACCCTCCTGAAAATTTGAGAACAGTGGAAATGACAGTTTTCCAGCCCTTAGGGAACTCTGCCTTTCTCAAAGAACAAAGCGTTAACAAAACAGCAGTGTGTTCTTTCTTCATAGCAGCTGCAAAACTCTTTCAGGAATAAAAGAGTTACAGAACCACAGAATTGTTGAACTTGCAAGAGAACATCTGGAAGTATTCTTGACCAGTCCTATTGCTTATGCAGGGACACAAAGAGCCAGGTACTCAGGATTGTGTCTACATTTGAAGTGTCTCCAAGCAGAACATTCAATATCCTTTCTGGAGAAACTGTGCTCAGAATTCCTCAGAGTAAAAAGGTTTTTCCAGATATTCAAACAAAGTCTCCTCTGTTTTCAGTCTGTTCCCATTGCCTCTGGTCCTATCACTGGGCACCACTGAAAAGAACCAAGTTCATGGTCCTACTGTATCAGGACTAAGGATGTAATTCTACCCCCTTACTGGGCACTGGTGAGGCCTCACTTCACGTACTTCTAATCATTCATGAAGATCACACAGGGGACCAAATATAGAATCATGGAATATACACCAGGATATCAACTGTATTTGTCTTAGCATGGATGGAGTTGATCCTCTCCATGACATCTCTCAAAGTACAGTAGCTGAAGGGGTGTTGGTAACACAACAGTGTTTTAGCTACTGTTGAGCAGTGCTCACATAGCACCAAGGCTGTGGGTTTTCCCTTCCCTTCCCTTCCCTTCCCTTCCCTTCCCTTCCCTTCCCTGTCAAACTGACCAAAGGGATATTCCACACCACATGACATCAGCCCCAACATAAAATCAAAGGGAAGGAAAGATGTGTAGGGGAGCATTCACTGATGGCATTTGACCTCTAGAGCAACCAGCATCACAGAATCACAGAAGATTGGAGGTTGGAGCAGAAATTGAAAGATCATCTAAGTCCAACCCCTGCTGCTGGAGTAGGGTATACTTATCAGGACCCTGAGTCTTAGAATGACAGCTACACATCTTCTGCTGATCAGAAGTAGAGAATAATCTATTTTCCTTTGTTCCTGCTTGCAGCCTTTTCGTCTGCTTGATTAAACTCTTTTTGTCTGGATTTGATAGCCTCTCAATGTATTTTTCTCACCCCTGTCCATCCAAGAAGGGGGAGCAATAGAAAGGCTTTGGTGGGCACCTGGCCCCTAGTCAGGGCCGAACCACTGCATCAGTATAGAAATGAGAATAAGCAATACCTGATATCATGTTCTTCTTGTCAAATTATAGAATCATAGAATCATTAGGGATTGGAAGGGACCTGGAAAGATCATCCAGTCCAATTCCCCTGCCACAGCAGGATCACCCAGACCAAGTGCACAGAAACAAATCCAGACGGGTCTTGAATGTCTCCAGAGAAGGAGGCTCCACAATCCCCCTGGGCAGCCTGGTCCAATTTTCTGGTACTCTCCCTGNGGGAGCGGAGGGAACCTAAAAAGACCACCCACCCCCCCCCCCCTGCCACAGCAGGATCACCCAGACCAAGTGCACAGAAACAAATCCAGACGGGTCTTGAATGTCTCCAGAGAAGGAGGCTCCACAATCCCCCTGGGCAGCCTGGTCCAATTTTCTGGTACTCTCCCTGGGAAGAAGTTCCATGCAGGTTTTGAGATCATTTGAGTGTTTGTCTGGATTTATCTGGGAAACAAGCAAATATCAGATGTAGGACCAGTAAGCATTTTCCAGAGACAGCAGGATCACTACTTTCAACTCTCAGCCACGACTCAGGCACAAATTCCTAAAATATGACAATATTTTAGATAATTATATGAATTAGAGATCAGTTCTCTAAGTCCTAGTTAGAATGATCACATGGACTTGTTCAGTACTTACAGCCCTCTTTAAAATCTTTTACAGATATTCCGTTGGGGTAAATGGGAGTAACCACACGTTTCTGCAAGGAGTCTGTTTTATCTTTTTTCAATAAAGATAGCAGCAGAATGTCCTGCTTGCAATCATCCTGGCTAAGACTGTGCTATCTTGGACTGTAGCTTAAGATCAATTTTTGTTTAAAAGACCCTTCAGTAAAATTTTGTATTGTTTATGGTTTTTTATTTTTTCCCTTACAAATCCCTTTTTAGGAGAAAAGTCTTCCCAAGACCCATACCTTTACCCACTCAGAGTCTGTTGCCATGATCAGAGTCCCTCCTGTAGAGGCGTTTGGTTTTTTATTGCCAACTGAGAAAGAGGCTTGGGTTTTGGAAAATACTCTCTATTGAAAGAAGGCACTTTGCCAGAAGGTACATCAGAGACACTACTGTAATGCAAGTTATTTTAAGTCTTATTATTGCAATAAATTTTTCCTCAGCATCCCAAGCGAGTGCTTTCTTCTTGAATATTCCTCCCAGTTCTCTTTTATTCAGAGAACAACAGAAGAAAATGAGTAAGTCAACCGAAGATCCAATGACAAGCTTAGTCATTGATGCTAACCTTTACGAACCCTATAGACTCCTGTTTAAATAACAGCTCCTTAAGGAGATATAAGACAAAGTTATGAACCCTTTTAGAAAGGACTATTTACTACAGGCACTGGAATAGAAGGGTATTTTTCTCGGTGTTTGGGAATGCCTCACATAATACTATTAGCTTAAATCGACAGAAAAATAAACACATTCATCAATTTTATTATCAAAAGTGTCAACCTCAGTTGATATAGATAGGCTTTTTAATGTGTGTGTAGCAAAGAAATTAATTGCTGTAATTCCCTTTGGCTCTGGGTGTTGTTTCTTTTTCTTGGTTCAGTTGAGGGGTTTTTTTCTTATTATAGCCTACTCTATGTACAGAATATTTACACTGCTATGCCCTTGGATAAATATCAGGTGTCTAGCTCTCAGGCACTCCTGTTTGAAAGTCTTGACCAACAGTCCATTACAAATGAAGTCCTGTGGAAACTCTAGAAGACAAAGTCAGAAAGCAGGACAATGTTAATCAGTGTTAAAGGGATAGATCCTAAGCCTTGGGTAAAGCAAATGAAGATATGAATGCAATGTAAAAAGGATGAGGCTGAAGGAGTAGGCAGAGCTGGTTGAATAGATAAGATAAAATGCTAATGTAACCTCTTTCATCAACTGCCCTGATTAACTGAATTGTATAACTTCCCAATACGGTGAGAACGAAATGATTGGTGGAAGGCATTCGCTGAAGAGTATCTTATAGTATATAAACCCAGTTATTTTGTAGAATAAACAGCTTCTGATTCACCCAGATCAGTCGTCCCTGCCTTGTTCAATCCTGATAGAGTCCAACCTCCACTCATGTCTGCTTATACGCTCTCAGTTTGTGCACTTGTGCATATTTCTTGTCAAATATGATTGTGAGAATGGTTTTTAAAACTGAAACTATCATATATGTGGCTATAAGCATGCACAGACCTCAGATTTACAATTGACTAGAGCTAAAATTATCAAGAAATAATCAGTCTGTGAAGCCCAGAAACGTAATTTCATTCATGTTGGAATACACTTTACAAGAGTTGGATTACAGTGATTCCTCCATAGGTCACTGTAGGGTTGGTTTTTCTAGAACAAACTGTAGATCCTTCACACAGGAGGTTTATATATTTTCCATTAATTCAGGTTTTAATAGGACTTCCAAATTAGTTCGTATTCCTTTTTTCATGAATTGGAAACATAAATCTCTGAAACGATACCTTCAGTCCTAACTTCTCCATGGAGAGTCCATAGTAATCCTTAACCAGTGTTCTTCCTTCCTCACAAATAACTAAACTCCTAGTTGCATGTCCCAGTTAGCCATTACAGATCATAGAATCATAGGGTCATTAGGGATGGGAAAGGACCTCAAAGATCATCCAGTCCAATCCCCCTGCCACAGCAGGATCACCTAGACCAAGTCACACAGGAACATATTGAGGCAGGTCTTGAACATCTCCAGAGGAGACTCCATCTTTTATTTAACATCGTCTTAATTTAAGTCAGTGTTTATTTTCATTCTAGGTCTGCCTTTAAAAGCAGAGGGACATATAATATCCTTCACTCCTCAGTCTGTGAAATGGAACAATGTTTATTATCAACACCTACTGGTATTTCCCAGGGTTGATATATATGTCCTTACCTTCACCCTTTTTCCACAAAGACTCATTTTCAGACTATTCCATGCTTGTTTATACTTTCTTTCTACACATATACCTTGGAGAAGAGGCTAAGATAAGAAAGCAACTTAAATCTTTGCAGCAGTTTTGAACATAAGGAACAATTTCTGCTATATATGTAAGAAAAGGAAGGCAATTTATTTGCAGCCATGTAACTTTATGCAACCCTTTAACAACATAAAATCTATGGTAGAAGGATTGGACTGGATGATCTTACGAGGTGCCTTCCATCCCTAATTATTCTATGATTTTATAACAGTGCTAACTTGAGTTATTTCAAGTTTATACTAACAATAAATCATTGTAAAGGACCATAATCATGGTATTTTCCAAGAGAGGACTAGGAATAATTAAGTGTTGTGTTTGGAATTTGAGCGGGTGTCTTCCCTGAGGCATGGAGAAGTTGCTAGGGCAACCTGTGAACTTTTTCTGACTCTTCAAACAGGTACAATTGGTTTGGAGTTTTCAGATTCCGGTTCCCTGCTCCTTCTTCCCTTGACTTTCATCTGTTATTCAGAGAAGACATATGTCACTGACTCTAAGCACAGCAGCTATCTTGCTCTGGGAATGTGGTGAATGGAAAGGGAAACAGTGGAGCCTCAGACATCAGTGAAGGGAAGATTTTGCTTGTAATCAGTTGCTGAAATGGAGAGAGGGTTTTCCTCATTTGTGTCTGTAGGTGCAAGAGTTCATGTTTGCCTTGGTTGAATGTCATAAATTTCCTGTTAACTCACTCTTCCATCCTATCCATTTCAGCCTGCAGGGTGGCTCTGTACCAGTGTGTCCACTTCCCACTCACTTTAATATTATCAGCAAACTTTATGAGGATGCACTTGATTCCACCATCCAGATCACTTATGAAGTTAGCCTAATAGCAATCCCTCGGACGCTCAACCTGGAACAAGGACTCACTATAAAGTTTTGGTAAGTTCAAAATGTACTCATAACAGTGGAAAAAGAGTTTCAGCTTTTGAGAGGCATTCCTGAAAGAATATTGCAGGCTGGCTGAATAATGCTGAAACACTATGATTATCTCAATTTTACAGAAAATTTTGGAAAAGAAATCCGGAGAGGAACGAGAATTACTTGCTCTTACCTTCTGTGCTCTGAGCATATATGGTGTGGTTCTCTGGGGGTGACTTTCTCCTATTGTGTCAGAACTAAAATGGTCTCGCAATCTTTTAGCTTCGGTTCTTTATGAGGGGAAAAAAAATCAATGGCTTAGTCTTCCTCCCAATCACACCCACCCGCTCTCTCTTAATTTTCTATTGTCCACAAAAACCACACTTAAAGTAATGACGCAGATAGTAGGTGGAGAAAGGAGAGTCAACACATCTCCTCAAACTGCTATTTTTTGAGTATAGTCAGAGGACAAAACCAGAAAAAGTTTTAAGTAGCCCATTTTTATACTTAACAGCATTTCTTCCAGAGATGTTCACTTTTTTACAACCAGGCTGAAAACCCCCTGAGGAGACAGGTTGAATGAATTGTATATTGAGTTGAACGCAGACTAAAGCACTTGCTTTCCCCGTATTTCCCATTGGCATTGCAAGGACAGAGGAGGAGAAATTCATGAGGCTGTGCACAAAGCTCCACACAGAAATACAAGACTTTGCCAGGAATGCCATGGAAGTTAGAGATTTGAAAAATGTGAGAAAGCCAGCTTCAACCAAGTGTGGAGATTTTAGCTGTTATGGATCAAACCACCTCAAGGTATTATTGATGGTATCAGCCACTCTACCAGGCCTAATGGAACGATATAGATTGTAGTTATTTGTTCTTCTAGCTGCTAGGCATACCTAGACTCATGCAGTTAAGACAGTTCTGCTAGTTACAATAAGGACAGTGAAAGAAGGTGATTTTTTTTCAATAAATCATTGTATGATTCTACTTAGGACTACCTTACATTTATCATTAACATTAAAAAGTTGAGACGTTTGTCATTATTGTCGCACAAAGGTCTGCAAATGAATACGAATGTGACGACACTAAGAGGTATGAGCTTACAGACAGCAGGAATTGGTGCAGCAATCAGACTCAATCAGACCTATAGAGTTTGTTATGCAAAGATCTACGAGTTCCAGCTTGGCACTGGTGCAGAGGACACAGCAGAGCTAATAGCAGCAGCGCTGATCCAAGTTGTAGTGGTTTTTCATAAGCTTCAATAGCCTGCTTATGAATAAAATGGGAGCGTTAGGTGAGTTTTTACTTGCCTGCAAAGAAATAACTATTATAAACAATCATGTTCCATCTTCATTTTCAGAAATTGTATTTGAGAACTCGTAGAAGTCCTGCCTATTGACAGTAAGGAATAAAGATTCTCTTAGGCAGGGAAAACATGCAGAATGCGGCTTCTCTTAAGGTAAACAAGCAAGCTACAAAAAGAACTATGCTATAGGGATCCATGACCGTTTCTATTTCTCCCTTTGAAATCGTTATCAAAACGTTCAATATTTCCTCAGCCCTGGAGATATCTTCTCTATTCCGCTCATAATAGAAAATATAGATGTAATGAAATCCCAGGCAAGCTTTCAATTCTGATTCTTTAAAATGTTGTCTAAAATCTTATGTTGTACCAAGTGCACAGTTGTTGCTTAGTCCCGCTAAAGTTACTCAGGAATAACTTTGATTCCTTTCTGGTTTTAACTCTTTTTATGGAATCATTGAATCATGAGAGATTGGAAGGGAACTCAAAAGATCATTCAGTCCAATATCCGTGTCACAGCAGGATCACGTAGACCAAGTTGTACAGGAACACAGCCAGGTGGTTCTTGAACATCTCCAGAGAAGGAGACTCCACAACCACCCTGGGCAGCCTGTTCCAATGCTCCACTACCCTCACTGGGAAGAGGTTCCTTCTGGTATTTATAAGGAAGATCCTGTGTTCCAGCTGGCACTCATTGCTCCTTGTCCTATCACTAGAGGACCTTGAGAAGAGCCTGGCTCCATCCTCCTGACACCCACCCTTCACAGATTCATAGACATGAATGAGGTCCCCCCTCAGCCTCCTCTTCTCCAAGCTCAAGAGTCCCAGCTCCCTCAGCCTTTCATTTTCTACCTCCCATTTTCTTAAGTTTTGCAAATTTATTAAGAGGAATTGTTTGAACAGGTTTAATCACAACTAATAATTACAACTAGATGAGGCTCTGATCAGCCAGATCTATGGTGGGGTGTCCCTGCCCATCGCAGGGGGATTGGAACTAGATGATCCTGGGGTCCCTTCCAACCCTGACTGATTCTGTAACTTCTTCCTAGGGAGGGAGATGGGGCACTGCAGGGGGCTGCCTGGGGGCTTTGTGGAGTCTCCTGTTCTGGAGGTGTTTGAAACCCACCTGGATCTGGTCAGGGTGTCCTGCTGTTGCAGAGGGATTGGGCTAGATGATATTTTGAGGTCCCTTCGATCCATGATGATTCTATAATTGTATGATAATAGCATCAAGGGTCTACCCTCTACCATTTAGCATGGTTTTCCCATGTTAAATAGTCCTGGCAATATTACACGTTATGCAAAGAAAGATTTCTATGAATTATGAAAGAAATGCACAGCCTCTATGACTTTTTCCTGTATTCAGATCCCTTATTAGAAGCTGAAAATCAGGAACAATACTTAATTCCTTCACATTTTCTGACTCTCTTCCTTGCTCTTTTCTTCCTCTTATCCACCCATCAATATTTAAGAAGCACATAAAAGGAGCAAGTCAATAAATAAGTAGAAAGGCTTTCAAAAGCAGGTTTCTGCATCCTCTAGCCATATTTATGTTGCAGAAACCGTGATAAAATGAGAATTTTAAACCATGTTTGGACAAGCTGCAAACTGACTTCAAATCCCATTGTTTTGTTTCAGCTTCCTTATTTCTCTCTGTTTTACTCCAGTCTTATTTTGAATATAAACTTTAATGATTATATGATTTCAGCTTCCTCATTTCTCTCTGTTTTACTCCAGTCTTATTTTAAATATAAACTTCAATGATTATATGATTTCATGTTGTGTTCCTTTCATTACCCCTACGTCTCCAAGCGCTTGATTACAATCAATTGCAAGGTGAGTCAACTGGAGATACATTTGAGATCATTAAATACTAGAGCTGAGTGACCCCTTGCCTAAGTACCTGTAAATTAAGTGACCCCTTGCCTAAGTACCTGTAAATTAGGTAGCCAGGTGAAAAGTCTCTATGAGAAAAGACCTCTGAAATGATGACTAACTATGTCAGGGTTGTCTTTTTATTCATCGAATCAAACACAAGCAGAAAAACAGGCTGGAATAGGAAAAGTCACAGCAGATAGTTTTAGAGCTGCCAGGTCTATTGTGAAACAGAGGACTCAGGAAACATCTACACAAGTATTTGACAAAGGCGTTTTTAACACCTTTATGCTAACATGCTTAGGATGTGACAGATGTGAAATCTCTTTGACTCAAAGAGTATTGCAGTGACTTTGGAAGTCCTTGGAATCTGTAAGAAGAGACATGAGCCTGGCATGATTTGATTTCTCTGTGCATGTACTCTACAAGAAAGCTTCAGACGGTCTGGCAACACAATGAGTCTCCCACACATCCTCTAGTTCTTTGGAAGCATTTAAGTCATTTTCTCTTTGTTAAGAAAGTCATGTTTTCATGATTTGCCAATGTGCTGGGATATACTCTGACTAACAGACCTTCCAAAACCCTGTTATGTAAAATTCATGTGAGGTAACCAACAGCTTGGTCATTAATTAGGGCTGAGGATAACAGAATGAGGGACAAGAAGGCCAAGTGCTGGCTCCTGCATTTCGGTCACAACAGCCCCAGGCACCGCTCCAGGCTGGGGGATGAGGGGCTTGAAAGCTGCCCAGCACAACAGGACCTGGGGGTGCTGGCAGACAGCCGGCTTCATGGGAGCCAGCAGGGTGCCCAGGTGGCTGAGAAGGCCAACAGCATCCTGGCCTGGATCAGGAATAGTGTGGTAGGGAGGAGATGGGGAATTTGTGTGCCCTTGGACTCTGCCCTTGTGAGGCCTCATCTTGAGTCCTGTGTTCAGTTCTGGGCCCCTTGTTACAGGAAAGACATGGAGATGCTGGAACAGGTCCACAGCAGAGCTACCCAGCTCCTGAGGGGTGCAGAGAACCTGTTGTCTGAGGAGTGGCTGAGGGAACTGGGCAGGTTGAGTTTGGAGGAGTCTGAGGGGCAGACCTCATGTCCTCTATAACTACCTGAAAGAAGGTTGTAGAGAGGTGGCTGTTGGCCTCTTCTCCTTGGTGACTCCTGACAGAAGCAGGGGTAATGATGTGAAGTTGAGGCAGGTGGTGGTTTAGATCAGATCTTAGGAAGAAATTCTTTATAGAAAGAGTGGGGAGGCACTGGCAGCCCTTTCTCAGGGAGGTGATGGAGTCCCCCTGCCTGGAGGTGTTGAAGAACCGTGTAGCCATGGTGCTTCACGCCCTGCTCGAGTGGCAGTAGGGAGGGGGTCAGGTTGTGTTTGTCAGTCTCTCTAGGATTGAGTTTTTGTGTTGGTGTGGGGATGGTTGGACTCGGGCATCTAGGAGGTTCTTTCCAACCAGGGTTATTCTGTGATTCTGTAATTGAAACAGACATTTATGAGTCTGTGGTTACCACCTTTTTATTTCTAAGATTTAAGCATGAGATTCAGTTGATCATCTTCTTGCTCTAAGGAACAGGCTGTTATTCTAACAGTTTGGAAAAGTGTCACAGCACCAGCTGGTAAATGGGCAAATACCCAATGTGATGGAGAGTCCTACAGGTCAGTGTAATACTCAGCATTCCTCTGCACAAAAGAACTGCTCTATGAGCTTAATAAATAGACAACAATGAAGGCCAACACCACCTAAATGGTCTGATGCTACAATAAGACTTGAAAATGTTTCTTACAAGCTGACAGTTTCTGAAGAAAGGTTTGCTGCAAGACAGTGAAGGCATCAGCTGAATGAGTCTGTGAAAGCATGGTATGATAGAACGGAACATTACATTTGGAGAACAGCAAACACAGGTAGCCTTAGCATCAGTAAGGTCACAGAGCAGAGGGTTTGAACCAATGAACATTAAAAACAGGTGTATATAAAATTAGTGTTGGTTGGAGAATTCTGGAGTGGTTGGGTCACAGACCCTTTAGCACTCAGTGTTCCATCAAAACTAAAGAGAAAATTGCCTAAAATAGTGCTCTCTGTATGGTATGAAGGGTGCTTCTGCCTCTTTACAAAAAGCAATTGCGAGTCAAAAGCAACCCTATTAAAGCTGATGAAGTTCAACACTGATGAAAACAAAAATGTTCATATTTTACTGAAACTTTCCTGTATGTCAGGACGTAGAAAGCATAAACAAATCCAACAGTGACAAAGCCCGAGGCAGAAGGGCAAGACTTTATGGACTACATCAGGACAAAGGGCAATGGGTGCAAGCTGGAACATAGGAGGTTCCATATTAATATCAGAAGGAAGTTCTTCACAGTGAGGGTACCGGAGCACTGGAACAGGCTGCCCAGGGGGGTTGTGGAGATGTTCCAGACCCTCCTGATTGTGTTCCTGTGTGACTTGGTCTGGGTGATCCTGCTGTGGCAGGGGGATTGGACTGGATGATCTTTTGAGGTCCATTCCGATCCCTAATGATTTTATGATTCTATGGTCTACTTATCCAACTGCTACAGACATTCCTGCCAGTTGACACTCATTGCAATTAAAACTGAGGTGTGAATTTTCAATACTGGTATTTTTTCAGAGTTTAATTCGGTTTTAATGTAGAACTGAATTGCAGAGATGAAAAAAATATGTTCCAAATGATCCAGATCAACCAAGGTACATACTGTTCCTAGAACTACAGATG
This sequence comes from Upupa epops, assembly GCA_013397515.1. NCBI lineage: Eukaryota > Metazoa > Chordata > Aves > Bucerotiformes > Upupidae > Upupa > Upupa epops. The sequence continues at coordinate 73,281 of VZRI01008349.1, forward strand.
GGGATTTCAGTGAGCCTTATTCACGGGGAAAACACAGTTTCAGCTGATATTTGCTAACCTGAAATGTAATTAGCGTTTATTTGTAATTAGGTGCATATATCTGCATTAATGGCTACTGGTTTGATTACTTCTCATGAAGAGTAGTGATTACATGTGGCTATCTAGTTTTATTTACTGATGTGATGCACAATGAATGCCCATAAAGGGATGCTATCCATAAGCTTACTCCTTTCTGCCCTGTATGCAGACATAAAAAAAACCTACAGACGTAGGAGACAAAGGCAGACTGATTACATTGCCAAGGAGAAAGCAATTTAAGATATTTCAGTGCTTTAAAGTTGTCACAGAACCGTCATTTACTGATGAGATTTTTATTCTTCAGAATGATATTATTTGTAGAACAGAAAGGATTGTAAAATTTTTTGGGAAAGCTTTTTTGCTGTTTTGTTTTATTCTATAGATAAACTCGATGGGGTCAATAACCAAAAAAAAAAATATCTGAAGGTATTTATCCTTATTTTTGAATGCTTCAAATTTTATTCTTATTTATTCAAAAAGGCAAGGCAAACACTATTTAACTTGAAGGATGTGAATGCTTCTTTTGATGTGAGCGCATGAAGTTAATCACATGCTCTGTTGGATTAGATCATGAATATATATTGACTTCACTGGGTTTCCTGGAAGGAAAAGAAGCTGCAGTCAAAGGCAAGTATTACAGCTTTATACCTGAGCATGAGTTCTTTCTGGCAATGTATATAACCTGAGTGGAAAGTCTATTAACCTGGCATCCCACACTGATGTGAGAGGAAGCCACAGTGACAGGGTTAATGATGTGTTTGAGAGCGTATACCTCTCTTTTGTAGTTTTGTCAACTGCAGCATCACAAGGTCATTAAGAAATAATGAAAATAAAGATAAGGAAGTATTTATATATAAAGCTGATGAATGCCAGTGTTTTTCTGTTTCTAGTTGCAGTGGTATATAGGAAAATAAGATTTGTATGCCTTTAGCTTTGTTCTTGAACTTTAATATCAATCCTCAATGAATCAGTTCCATGAGTTAACACTAATACTTGCTTTTAGGAAAGGTTTCAGGTCAGAAGATACTTAGGAGCTTGTTATTTCCCCCTTTCTGTGCATAAACACACATATACTTCTAACCCATGATCCAGTTTACTAGGTTTTGGAAGGGACCTTGAAAGATCATCCAGTCCAATCCCCCTGCCACAACAGGACCACCTAGACCAGGTCACAGAGGAACAGATCCAGGTGGGTCTGCTCTTTCATATGCTACCCTCCATTCATCTTTCAAAGACTAAGTTTCCTACTGACTATGTTTACAGATGGCTTCTGTTTCTATTGACATAATTTTACTCATAGAAGTAACTACAACTGCATTTTCCAACTTCATGACCCTAGTAGTTATTTCCCAAAAGCTGTTTGATAAAACATACTAGTAAGCCCCAAGATACAAACCCCTCACATTACAACTGAAGTTGTAAAACCTGAGGGGAAATAGCAGTACTAAGCTGTGTGCCATTAGGACAAAAAACTCAGAAATCATTTATTAAAAGACTTAATTTATGGATTAGTTTAAAGGATGATTGAATTCACTTTCTTCTATCTAGAAAGGGAGGAAGAGAGACTGATTTTTTTTTAAATTAGGACAAATAAATCTCTACATTTAATTCAATTCTGATAGGTCTTTTCATTAACTTTAACTCACACCTCCAGATTAAATAGCATATTGGTCATTTCAGTCTTCTTATGTCAGTCTTGAAAACCTTGAGACAACATCTGTTAGAAACCTTAAGATCTAACAGAACTGTTTTGAATCACAACAGCTGGATGCCGTGAGTTGATTTTATATAGTGAGTTAATTCATATCACTGAAATCATTACTGGTTTTATTTCAAAGAATAGAGTTTGTGTGTGTTGTGTGTAACTGGAGAAAAGAGGAATGACAGACCCTTGGGATTAGTTATGACACTGTGATTCTAGTTGGGGCTTATAACTTATATAGAAATATAAATATATAAATGTATAAATATAAAAATTATAATATGTAAATATATAAATACATTAATATAAAATATTATAATATACATATTATATAATAATACATAATAGTATAATATGAATATTATATTATATAATGATATAAATATATAGTATGATAATATATTGATATATTTATATAAATAAAATAAATTTAAATTAATATATTTTAATTAATATAGAATTAATATAAATTCTTATATATTTATATAAGAATATGTAAATAGATTAATATAAACATTTATAAATATATAAATATATCTATATGTATATGTAACAATCCCATGATACAGAATGAAAACCAGCATTGTCCACACTGCTAACTACTTGTCCACGCCTAACTACTTTCCTAATTAAAAACTAGGTAAAAATTCCTTGTGTTTAGGCAGCATCAACATTCAAATTGTCGGTTTCAAACAGAGAGCAAATATTTTTTTCCCAGATGTTTTTCAGGTGTCCGTGTTGTTCTTTCCTCAGTCAGATATCTGTCTCTCTTGAAGGTCTGTCATTTGTTTTGTTTCTTCCTTCAGGCTCTCTGCACTTCTTTTTTCGCATTGGATTACTCTCTCACATCACTCTCTCTAACATAAGGTTGCTTCTTTTACTGAAGAAACACAAAATGTCCATGAGATAATGACTTTGAAATTGGTTTTGTTATAATAATAGTATTTAATGGCATAGAATAATATTCTCATAAAAGCAGTTACTTGAGGATCAAGTGTAGTCCATATCAGCACAAACTAAAAGCACTTTTCTCCTCTCTATAACAGACAGTCTGGGTAGCGGGAGGCAGTCTGCCACATACAATGCAGACAGACAAATGATTGACAGTATATTTTTAAGCTGATCAGCTCTAACGTAGAGCAAAGCAAGGCATTTTCCCTTCTTTTTTTTCTTGCAGTCCTCTCCCACAGGGTATTTTGGAGATAGCATTGCAGGCTTTCAGTAAAATCAACCAACAAGAATTTCTGCTCTGGCTGTGGCTGCTTATAAGCTTCCCTGAATACTAAAGCAGTTTGCATGATTGGGATGGAAAATTAGAATAGAGAGTAAAAGGACACCAGCTGCTAACTGAGAAAAGTGCAAGAAACTGGAACTAGCACTTAATTGTCTTTGAGACCTCCACTATTCTGTTAAATCTGGCTAAAATCAATAGATTCAAAAGCTAGGCGAACAGGGAAAAGACACGTGCGCAGATGGACCTTGGACCCACAGAGAACATTACTAGAAAGCCAATTTCATGTAAGTGTGCAAGGGATTTCTTCAATTTCATCAAAGAAACAGCACACAGAGTGACGAGTGGTTAGGGCCGTGCAGAGCACTAATGATGTTCACCAGGGCTGCACTGAAACACAACCTCATTTGTAGTCTGGGCACTGCACTGCTACTTTCAGGTTCTTCCAGAAGCACACACAGTCACAAAGAGGTTAAGGAAACAAAGTCAAGGGTTATTCCTTCGAAATGCTCTCCTGTTTATTGAGCTGCTCAGGAGGAAATATGGCTCCATAACCACACTTATTTCCTCAGTACTCTATAGGTTGGAACAGATGGACGATACCAATCAGTCCTTCAGTCAAAGGTAAATGCTGTCAGATGGTTCTCTGTGGTGCCTCAAAGAACAACATCTCAGCAGGTTATGGTTTTGCCTTGAGCAGACCTTAAAACCTCAAAAACCTCAACTACAAGGTGTCAGTGGAGTGGATGAGATTGAAATAAAAAACAGAAGCAATTTGGAAGGAGTGAGCAGTATAAGTTTAATGGAAAAGCTAGAATAGTTACAAGGACAGTCATGGGAGAAAGAGAGATGGAAGAAAGAGGGGGGGTTAGCAGTCTGCTACATGCCTGATCAAGAACCAAGCTTATATAGTCAAACTTATTAAGTCTGACTTAATTATTAAAGTCTTATTAAGCTAGATTGGATTTGAGGAAGAATTCCTCTACTGAATGTATCTTCTCTATCAATCTATCTACACATAGATTTATTTATGTGTATCTCCATGCTAATGTATGCATGGCTGGAGGTATTTTTTTATAGTTTAAGTTTTATCACTACCTTCATACAGGAAGGATCAAATTAACCTGGGTCTATAAGAAATTTTCATTCCCATTTTCACCTACATCAAGGTAAAATAAAGTAGGTATTCCTCCTTATTGGTAAATTTTTCTGTCACTCTTTTAAGTGATAATTAAGGACCATATCCTATCATTGCACCAGGGGAGATTCAGATTGGATTTGAGGAAGAATTTCTTCACTGAAATCATTATCAGACATTGGAACAGGATATACAGGGAAGCAGTAGACTCACTATCCCTGGAATCATCCAACAAACATGTAGGTGTAGCGCTGAGGGATGAGAGTTAACTATGACCTGACATTGCTAGGTGAATGGTTGATCTTAAAGGTGTCTTCTGTTGAAAACCATCTGCTCTTCTGTGACTCTAACTCCAGTAATGTAACGACAAAGGAATATCTAGATGGACTGTGCTTTATTTGCATCTGTGTCAAAATAGCCTCATTTTATTAAGTGATAGAAGATCATCTTTGCAGTCTCCTGCCTTCTTGTATCTGTGGATGCAAGCCAGGATAGCACTGGTCTTTTCTGACACATAAGCACACTGCATTGGAACAGGCTTGATTGGACCTGAAAAGATCATCCAGTCCAATCCCCCTGTCACAGCTGGATCACCTAGACCAAGTTGCACAGGAACACCTCCAGACCACCTTCAACATCTCCAGAGAAGACGACTCCACAACCCCGCTGGGCAGCCTGTTCCAGTGCTCCATTACCCTCACTGGGAAGAAGTTTGTTCTGATATTGACATGGAACCTCCTCTGGTCCAGCTTGCACCCACTGCCCCTTGTCCTGTCACCAGATGACCTTGAGAAGACCCTGGCTCCATCCTCCTGACACCTACCACTCACATAGTTATAGACTTGAATTAGGTCACCCCTCAGCCTGCTCTTCTCCANAGTCCCCTCCCTCTCCTGGTCCCTGGGGTTGTTCCTGCCCAGATGCCAGACTCTCCCCTGACCCTTGTTGTCCCTCATTCCATTTCTCTCTGCCCAACTCTTTCACTGAAAAAGGCCACTGGATTTGTTAGGCGTGATCTGTCCTTAGTGAAGTCACGTTGGCTGTCACAAATCACTTCATGCTTCTGCTCCATAATCTTGTCTTGCACAGATGTGAGACTGACTGTTGCACCTACAGAAGCTAATATGACCTAAAGGGCATAGAGACAAAAATTATCTGTTTCATGGATTTAACCTAAGAATTCTAAGTCTTTATTTGCAAGTTTTGATGATTATTTCTAAGCACATAAACAGTTTGTCATTGTGATTAACGCTGTTCGGTGTTGTTAATGCCGTAAAGTTCTGAAGTTCATTCGTATTTTAATGATATCTGGGATACAATCCAAACTTTCTACCCTAATTATTCAAGTTATTAAAAAATAAGAAAGAGAAGAGAGAATAATAATTCTTTCTCCCCACCACCCTTTGTCTCTCTACATTGCTATTTGTTCAGTGGCTGACAACTTTTAAGATCTATAGATTGCAAGTAGCACAACAGATCCCTGATCTCAGGTCTCTGCTTCCACAACTCCTACAGCTCAAGTTACTTCAGTGCTTTGCTGATTTTGACCTAGATGAGGAGCTGGAAGGGAACTTGCTACTAGAGCTACATACCATAGCTATTGAGTGTCTGTGAATTCCACCTGACTGATCAGCGTATTTCAAATAGTCACATTATTTTGCCACTTTGATTGAAATTCACTCTCCAGTGATGGAGAAAAAAGCTTTAGATGCAGTTTTGTTATTGTTGTTGTTGTCAGGTCTTCTAATTATAATTATTCTTCACCATATTTTAGGTAGCTAAATGGCAATAAATGTTGGTCAGCCCAGACATTTGGTTAGTGAGGAAGGGCTGAGGGAGCTGGATCTCTTGAGCTTGGAGAAGAGGAGGCTGAGGGGTACCCCCATTCATTTCTACAAATATGTGAGGGGTGAGTGTCTCTTCTCAAGGTCATCTGCTGATAGGACAAGGGGCAATGGGTGCAAGCTGGAACAGAAGTGTTTCCATCTAAATATTAGTAGGAACTTCTTCCCAGTGAGGGTACCAGAGCACTGGAACAGGCTGCCCAGGGGGGTTGTGGAGTCTCCCTCTCTGGAGTCGTTCCAGACCAGCCTAGATCTGTTCCTGTGCAACTTGGTGCAGGTGATCCTGCTGTGGCAGGGGGATTGGACTGGATGATCTTTTGAGGTCCCTTCTAATCCCTAATAATTCTGTGATTCTATGAACAGAAATTCTGCTTCTCCAGGGGTGGAGTTGATAGTGGGAGGTGCTGCTGAAGTTTTCTCTCTCTTCACCCCCCTCTCTTCTCCCTGTAGCAAACTGAATTTTTTCTTAGCAGGATTTGCTGCTGCCTTGGGCACTCCAACTCCTCCTTCTTGTCTTTCTCCTTTCTTTTCCTTTCCTCCAGGCTCTAATAGCCTGGTGTCTCGGGGGGATTGTTTTTCTTTTCTCTTGAGAAACTGGAGGGGTGGTGCCATTTCTTGTGGGGGTTTGCAGCCAGGCTGAAAAATGGGATCAAAATCTGAGGGGAGCACTGACGTGTTGTTTTCTTCTAGATTTCTCTTCCTTTTATTTCTTCTTTTCTTAACTCCTCAATAGANCAAACTGAATTTTTTCTTAGCAGGATTTGCTGCTGCCTTGGGCACTCCAACTCCTCCTTCTTGTCTTTCTCCTTTCTTTTCCTTTCCTCTGGTAATAGCCTGGTGTCTCGGGGGGATTGTTTTTCTTTTCTCTTGAGAAACTGGAGGGGTGGTGCCATTTCTTGTGGGGTTTGCAACCAGGCTGAAAAATGGGATCAAAATCTGAGGGGAGCACTGACGTGTTGTTTTCTTCTAGATTTCTCTTCCTTTTATTTCTTCTTTTCTTAACTCCTCAATAGAGTCTGAACACTTGCAGTTCCAGTTCCTGCTATTGTGTTTATTCTCTTCCTTCCAGGATTTAGGAAGGCAAGAGATTATTTTCTGCATGGTCAGGCAGAACAACCAGCCCAGTGCTAAACTGGGACAGCAAGTCATGTACTTTGGGTGTGGGTTTCACAAGTGCTAGGGAGCTGTCTGTGCCTAGAAAGCCACAGAACCTACTGCTAAGCATAGAGAATAACATTTGTTGTCAGTTGCAGGGGGTATAATGACATTGTTGATTAAATTTATCTCTTTCAAAAGAGTCAGTTTCAGTCAGTTCAAATCATTACCTGTGACTGACACTGGTGAGAATTTGTTTTCCTGTTCATGTCAGCAAATCATAGAATCATTAGGGATCAGAAGGGACCTCGAAAGATCATCCAGTCCAACCCCCCTGCACAGCAGGACAACCTAGACCAAGTCACACAGGAACACATCCAGAAATCACTAGCATAAAAGACAAGTTCTAGCTTCTGCAGAGAATGAGGTGGACACTTGCAGGAGAAAGATGTGGTAACGTTTTCAGTTCGTTCAGCTGGGGAATTGTAGTTTGAACCCAGTGAAGCTTCAGCTTGAGAGAGGGGGTTGCAATAGTAACCTGTGTTGGTAAGCAGCTTTGGAAGCAGACGCTCCCCACAGCTCATTATTGACCTGCATCTAGAAGTTTGCTCCAGTGAACCTCTCTGCACATAAATATATTCAGGAGAGGGAGAAGAATCTGTGTGGCAATAGTCTTGTTAGCCAGGTGGTCACTGGGGTAAGCATGCCATTTGCAACCATTTTTATCCTGTAAGCATGATGATGGAGGAGAACGTCTGCTTCTGGAAACCTGAGAGATCAGAAGAGAGGAGCCCCTGCAAAAACCACATTGGAGTGCATGGAAGAAAAGAGCCTGGTCTGCAGCCTGTGGAAGACCACATGCCAGAACACAGAGGACTAGCCCAGGGAAAATGAAGCAGGCAACTTCTCCCTGAACTTACCATTGCCCCTGAGGAAGGAATAGCCAAGCTGAGGTAGTCAGGCAGTGGAATGACCCACAGCCCACATAAAACCTCTATGCTAGAGGGAGAAACTCACAGAGAAGTTGTCTCCTGTGGAGGGGAGGGTACCACATCACTGCAGTGAAAAGAACTGTGAGGTTTTTCCTCTAAGGGGAAGGACATAGTAGAACTGGGCTCAGGTATGCAAGAATCTTGTGATCACTCTGTACATTTCAGTGTTAGGGTTTTTCTGTTGTTTGAATTAAACGTGCTTTGTTTTTCCCCAAATTGAGCTTGTCCCTTTTAGTTCCTGACTAATGAAGTTGTATGTGGACCTTCCTTGTTTTTGTTAGAGCTTGGCACATTAAGTAAATTAATTAGTTAGTTCATCCTGGATAAGATCCTTGTGGCCAACCAGTGCCAGGAATCCACTTTGGGTTTGCATAATGGCATTCTGTATGAGAATAATGTATAGGAAACACTATAAACCAGTAAGCAGGAACTCCAAGCTTATCTGAATAAGTTGAGCTAGCCTTTCAAAAGCTTTTTGAGAACTTAGTAAAATTGAACATGAAGAAGAGGGGAACACAAACTGCACTGGAGAAATCTCAAGGAATTCAAATCATAGCTGAAGCAGCATGAGCAGAGTGAAACAGAGGCTGCTGATACAAATTCAGTCCCAAATGAGCAGCCCAAGGCAGGTCCAGTCAGTAGCAATCTGGATACCCAAGAGCAGTTAGCACAAATCACAACATAAGAGAAGCAACTGGAACTAAATCTGAAGAAACAAAATCAGAGGGTAGGCAAAAAAAGTGTCTGGAAGTTGCTGAAATGGATATCCAGAGGCAGCCATATGGATGCAAAGCATGATAAACAAGATCCCAGGAGCCTCCATCAGCTGCAATCACCATCTTTGACAAACTGCAGCCATCCTTAGAAGAAGTTTCATATCAAAGTAGGTTTTTTATGTCTACTGGAAGACTTTAGGAAACACAAGGGAAGGAGTTTCAGGAAAATAGCTATTAGTTTCATACTTTTATATGGCAAGTGTGCTGATTTTTTCACATCATGCATAGTCCTGTACTGCTACAAAGTAGGTACTCATCAAGGGAAGCTTTTATCTGTGGTCAATATGGACCAGTAGATCTCAGCACAAGGGGGGTTTCATGAGATTTTCCTGAGGTTTGGATACACCACAAGAGTGGAGAGACCCTATAGTCTCCTCTTTCACAGGAGAGGCTCACGACAAAAGTGACCACATACATAAAAGATCCTTAGGAACGGCAGCAAAATGAATGGACAGAGTGAGCAAGGGTGGCCTCAGCTAGAGCACAGTGCAGCAGTTCACATGCCCTGATGTTAGAGTGGAGCAGTGAGCTGTGCTGTGGGAGGTGTGCCTAGTTAGATTAAGTTAGTGATAGCCAAACTTGAAAGCTTAATTTATGCATCTCTGTGAACAGAGGAGGTGAACCCAAGGGTGGTAGAAGAGGTCTGGTTTTTCAGTTTAAGATTTCCAGTACCATCTCCTTCTGTTTCAACTCCATCTTCACTTCTGTATCTTGGAGGGAGAGCACATGGTAGTGAGGTAGAGCACAACAGTCATATTCCCTTAGAAATGTGGTGAATAGAGGACAGTTTTGTCTGGGTTCCATGATTTGTTGAAATAGACAGAGTTCTCCCCTTGTTCATGGCTGTAGGAGTTTACACTTTGGAAATGGAGGATTGGCATGGAAGCATGTGCATCAGAGAACTGGACTCTCAAATGCCCGAGGATGATAAGGCATGAACTTGATGGACTCCACATGTCCACAGAAGCAGGAATGGCTGGAAGTATCTTTTCCTTTTGGGGGTTTGGAGGTTGAAACTTTGACTCAGTTACGTAAGTACACACGATTAATCTCTGCATGTCTGTGTCTGTGTCTGTTCTTATGTGATGTGGATTCTTTATATTGGTTTTCATGTGTGGTGAATTAAATGTCCCACTGTGCTTTTTCCCCCCAAATTACATTAGTTCTGGTTTTGTCTGAAATTTCTTAGTTGGTTTTCAAGTCCACCTTGTTTGGTTGGGGTTTTTTTGACCCATTGCCACCTTAACTAAATGAATTGCTGAACTTTGTCTTGGTTTCTTAACCCTTGACATCCCCAGAAAAGGTGTTGGCATTGGTAGCCTAGCTGGAGTTCATCTACACCTTTGGTGCCTACAGCATGAACTTCAAAGAAGATTTAGAAGTTGTTGTTCATCAAGGAAACTGATGTAATGAGTAGGGAGAGTAGTCATCCTTTATTGGATGCAGGGAAAAACATAGTGACCAAGCATGAGAAAAAGGCTCAGGTATGGAATGCCTTCTGTGCCTTGGTCTTTAATAGTGCCCAGCCCCTCCATGCAGATGGGATGGGGAGCAGAATGAGCTCTCCATAATCCACAAGAAAATGTTTTATCACCCCCTACACTAGTTAGACATACACAGTTCCATGGGTTTGGATGGGTTACACCCAAGAGCACAAAAGAAGTTGGTGGATGTGTTCAGCTAAACTCCATCATCGGTCAGCAATCCTGGCTAACCAGGGAGATCCAAGCAGAACAGACCAAGTCATGTTCTGTTATCACATTTTTATTTTAAGTAAAAGAATTTGCTCAGCTTCCCTAAAATGTGGTATTTATTATGGGAGAATAATCCTAGGTTTATGATTTAGGCTTTATGTTGTTATTGGAGTTTTGTTTCTCTGACTGCTTATTAAAGCAGCTAAGGAAGCTGAGATGAGATTTTATTGATCTCTACAATTACCTAAAGGAGGTTGTAGCGAGGCTGATGCTGATGTCTTCTCCCGAATTACTAATGATAGGGTGAGGGAAAATGGCCTCAAGCTGAATCAGGGGAGGTTTAGATTGGATCTTAGGAAGAAGTTTTTTACTGAGAGAGTGGTTGGTCACTGGAATAGGCTGCCCAGGGAGGTGGTGGAGCCCCCACCCATCGAGGAGTTTAAAAGGCGAGTAGCTAGAGCACTTGAGGCCATGGTTTAAGTGTTAGGGAGATGCTGGGATAGGGGCTGGACTTGATCCCAGAGGTCCTTTCCAGGCATGATGGTTCTATGATTACAAGACTGTAATCAGTTTAATTGACATAGAACATAGTGACTACCAATTTTATTGAAAATCAAGAATCCCACTGTGTCACCAAAGTGTGCAGCTGGATCCATAAAATATCTAACTGGAACATCAGATGACATACTTAAATACATAAGTTATATCTGTACATTTTGAGGCACTAAAATCTGCAGCTGAATCAATAAAATGCTGTTTATCAGGAGGGGATAAATAAAAAGCAATGAAAACGTGTAAGTGAATCATGAAGATGCTAAATGCAAACGGTAAAATAAGTCAAGCATTATGTAAACATTGTCATTATTACAGAGTAAGCAGAGTAACAAAATACATGAAAGCAAAACTAGCAACATGTGCAAAATAGTGTCTCAGAATAGTAAGCCAGGATAAAAATATCCTAGTAGAAATGTAATTCCCAGTGACACTTCTTTGCTGGAGTGTGGCCACACTGCTTTTTGCCTGTTGCTAATAAAAATCATAAAGAGATACAGGTAAACTCTGTTTAATGGTGATGCTATGTGATGTGTTTGATTCTCATGGTGTAGCCCACCTTTTCTGGCCTCTCATGAGGAGAGTTGTCCTTTAGCAAAATGATGATGAGAAGGGGACAATACTTTTGAGTTACCCACCTACTAGGCACTGTTGTTGACTGTTGTCAGTATATAGTCTGTATTTATTTAGGATCTGAAATTAGGACTGAAATGAATGGAAGTCACATGTAAGTCAGTCCAGCTCCACTGGACTTGTGATTTCCACTAGTATTTATGTTAACAGTGGGTCTGGTCTGAGACATTGCTGTGAAGTTTCACTTCCAACATGATTTTACATCAGATAAGAAGCAGAGAAGCCAGAGCTCTCCAGCTGCTGTGCAGTGATGTAAACCCAGCTTCACCTGCCAGGGTTGTGGCTACTTTGGAAAAGTGAAATGCAAGGAGAGCTCATCCATGAGGGTAGACTCATGTCTCCTACAGCAATGCCATCTTGATTTAAAGTTGATTACCCATTCATGCCTTCAAATGTACTATGTATGCACAGTATGATTTTTTTCTGTGCCCTCCAACTGCTTTTTCTTCTGAGTATGCACAAAGACTATAAAGATTTCTTTAGAAATAGATGAAGAGAAATAATACAGGCTTTACAGACTACACTTGCATAGGAATAACTCCAGGAAAAACTCCATTGCAAGAATAACTCCATTAAATTCAATGGATTACAGCAATGAAAATGTAATACAGTTACAGAACAGGTACATAAACATCAGAGAAATGAAAACATCAATCCACACAACAGAAACTACACGGAGTAAAAAGAAAGGTCCTGAATCATTTGCAAGTAGATTTACTATAAATTGGTTCTATCTAAGCAGTGGACCAGAATGTGTGGTTTTAAATGTTTTGTATTGCTCCTTAGGTCTGAATAACTAGAAAAGATAAGATCTGTAAAGCAAACTTTAGATTAATCGCAGTGGTAGCTTTCTGATAGCATGTTCTTTCTCTTACAAAAATTCAGAGCTTTCTGTCTGAGCATTCTTGTAATGCACAACCTCTGTACATGGCTACACGTGACTGTTCTCATATTGTGTAATTTTAAAGTAGGGAAAATAATCTACAAGCATCTATTTCTCATCAATCAATGTTATGGTGTTGATATAGAATATTCAGAAAGAAACTTCCTGTAGAAAATGTTATTTAGCATCATTACTATTATTATTGAAATTAACATAAGAAGCAGGCATGACTTTCCAGACCCACCTGGATGTGTTCCTGTGTGACTTGGTCTGGGTGATCCTGCTGTGGCAGGGGGATTGGACTGGATGATCCTTCGAGGTCCCTTCAAATCCCTAATGATTCCCTGATTCTAAGAGTACACACTGGGAGTTTAGGAATAAGCTAATAAGATAGTGAAAGACAAAGAATTAGCAAGATACAAGCCATTACCGTGTACTATCGTATTTGCAAACCGATTGTTACTGACCTATAGTAATCAGGAAGAAATTTGAATACATACAGTTCTCCTACAGTTCTCCCACAGTTTCTCAAAGGCAATTTAATTTCATGTAAAGATGGTNATAATCAGGAGGAAATCTGAATACATACAGTTCTTAAAGGTAATTTAATTTCATGTAAAGATGGTTTATTACCCTCTTTCTCACGATACCTATCACCCATAATATCTGCAAGCTCTATTACTGGAATCATGATGGGTATCACGAAAGCTTCCAGTGACAGCAATATGCTAAGAAGATATTAGATAAAATACTGACTTCTTTATTTATGTTGTAAGTCAGTGGGATTCTGAGTAGGATACTGAAACATGGCCTGAGCAAGGACTTCTGGTTGCTCTCATTAGGCTGGTGCTAGTTTCCTCCCAAATTACTAATGATAGGATGAGAGGAAATGGCCTCAAATTGCATCAGGGGAGGTTTAGATTAGATCTTATGAAGAAGTTCTTTACTGAGAGAGTGGCTGGGCACTGGAACAGTCTGCCCAGGAAGGGGGTGGAGTCACCATTCCTGGAGATGTTTAAAAAATGAGTATAAAGCACTTGAAACCATAGTGTAGGGGAGATGCTGGGATAGGGGCTGGACTTGATGATCCTGGAGGTCTTTTCCAGTCATAATGATGGTATGTTTGAGGTCTATTTGAGAAATGTACTTTAAAATTAGATAAATCACACTGCTGGCTCACGTTCAGCTGGTTATCAACCAGCACACCCAGCTCCTCTTGACCAAGCTGTTCTCCAGCCACTCTTCCCCAATCCTATAAGGTTGTTGTGACTGAATTGTAGGACTCAGTGCTTGATCTTGCTAAACATCATACAAATAACCCCATCACATAATAATTCATCTTATTAATATTTTGAGAATGACTCACACCAGATCTTCTGTTTGCCTGATCTTATGTTTTTCCTCCTTCGGATGGTGTTAGTTCATAGGCTGGACTTGATGATCTCAGAGGACTTTTCCAGCCTCAATAATTCTGTGATTCATGAATTCTTGTCAATCCTCCTGCTGTCGATTGCTGAACATTTTTTTAGCTTATATTCTATTTTCATTCTTCTGCTTTAGGAAATTTTAACAGTATCTTTTCACCTCTTCTTCCATCAGACTCACAATCTTTCAGAATACTAGAAAATTCCCAGTGACTCCACTTCTATCCAAACTATTAGGTATTTCTTCTGAGGTGGTTCTTGTAAAAACGTAATAACCTATAATATATTTTTAATGCTAGAGATTTTTGCCCCAATATGGGCTAAATAATGTGGTTGGACACTGGAAATGACATTACACTACAAAAACCCCCAACAAAATCCTCACAACAATTACCTAAAGGGTATAAAATAACTAAAGATCCAATTAACAACTTTAATCCTGAAAATTCACACTATTGATTTCCTTATTAATAAAGGTCCTTAGATGCCCCAAACATTTACCTTTGAGCATGACCAAGGACTGTCTTACTATGCTGAGACATAGCAGCATTAATGAATAAGGTGTTCCTCTTTAGCTTGGGGAAGAGAAGGATGATGGGTGACCGCATTCATGTCTATAAATCTGTGAGGGGTGGGTGTCAGGAGGATGGAGCCAGGCTCTTCTCAAGGTCATCTGGTGATAAGACAAGCGACAATGGGTGCAAGCTGGAATAGAGGAGGTTCCATATCANAACTGCTACAGATACTCTAGAAGCCAATAAGTAATCAGTCCATGAAAATTACAACTGCTTATCCAGGAAGATTTGAGTAGTTGTTCCAAGATGTCCTTTCCAATTGAGATGAGAGCCTCTATGAGTAAAAATTATGTGCAAAGCCTTCTTCAGACAAAGGAGCAATCTTTCCCCACAACAGGTTTTCCCTTCTGTCGGGAGATACTGACTTTAATAGTGTTAATGACAAATAAGATTCATAGATTGATAGAATGGTTCAGGTTGGAAGGGACCTTCAAGAACATCCAGTTCCAAGCACCCTGCCATGAGCAGGGACACCCCCCACTAGACCAGGGGGCTTAAGACCCCAGCCAGTCTGGCCTTGAACACTTCCAGGGAGGGGTCATCGACAACTTCTATATCAGCTTGTAGTTAATTAGAAAAGGGCAATCCACCTAACTATAGAGAGGGCTAGAGATTATGAACTAGGGAATTCAGTCATAACCTTCTGTTAAAAATATCCCATTGTCTAACAAGAAATACTCAGCAAGTCCTAATGGCTTTTGTGAATCACTTATTTATTTGCAGACAGTGCAAAAATTGGGAAGACTTTAATTTACTAGGAAGAAAGACATATAACAACATAAGTAACTACACTAGAAGAGAGCTTGCTTGCTAATACTCGTTATAAAAGCACAATACAAGCTTATGAGTAAGTGAGAAAATTAAATTAATGGAGAAGTATAAATTGCCAAGATGCTATGCTCTCCTAAAATCTCTCACTAAGAAATAATAGGGAAATAAGAAGCTAAAGACTGTCAACAGGACAATGTGTGCACTTACAGGAGAGCTTTCTAAGGGAGATTTGAAAAATGTATTTCAGTAGAGTAACTAAAAGTAGGCAGAGGCCATGGTCCAATAATTACTGAAGCTAGCATATGACAAAAGGTCTCAATGATTTCTCTAAAGGTCACTGTCAGCTGTCTCCAGAACCACCTGATAGTTCTGCTGTATTCCACACTCCTGTGTTATTTCCCTTCCTTAACTCTGTAATATTTACTGAGCTACTTCATATCTTTACTGCATCAATAGATCACTTTTCAGGGCGTTCACTCTTTTATGTAAGAAAATAAGTACATAGATCACATCACACTGTACCAGGAAACCAAGTAATGTATAGAATAATATTCAAATAGCTGGTGTTCCATGAAAAAGAGTGTTTCACAGCAAAGCGAGCACTCTGAATAACTGACTGTCCAGATACGTGGTAAAGTGATTTCACACGTTTTGCAAACCCAGTTCCTGTTGCCTGTCAGCACAGAACACCAAGCAATATAGCTTATCTGATAAAGAGGGAGCAATATGAAGTGTTAGTGGTTTTGTTGGGTTTATGTTGTTGTTGTTATTATTTAGTAGAAGACTGAATGGTGTTGGTATGGGAAGGAAGACACCCGAATGAAAAATACTGCTGTTGTATTAGCAAGGGTAAAACATCAGCAATCTTGGAGTTGAAAGCAGGGACTACTGAAGGACAACATTAGCATACTGTAATAGAAGATGAATAGAATATATGAAACACATAAAGGGGAAAGGAGAGAGAATGCTAAAAATTATTAGATTAATGGAGTAGGAGGAAGGAAAAAGCTAAGGCGGTGTTAGTTAACCCATTAAGGGATCTGAATCTTCCCAAGTAAAATAGTGTCATGCACATTAAACTGTGTGATAGCAGTTTCTCCTTTATGCTGTTCCATTACCCTGTATCAGTACCTAGGATACACCAGAAAACACGTCTGCAATGTCTAAACAGGAATTCTTGCTTAAAGGGAGCTTGCAGCATCAATTTATTACTGAATCTTCTCAGAATTACTAACATCCACAGGCACATTGTGTAGGACAACCCAGTGTTTCTCCAAAACCATGAATGTTCTTCATGGAAAACCGTTTCAGACTCAGTCCCCACAACAGGTAGCTTGCAACACCAAACAGAAGCACAGAAGATTTTTCATTACAAGAGAATAAATTCCCGTCTAACTCTGTCATTAACACTATTGTTGCTTCTCTATTTTAATCGTGAATACAGCTAATACCTGCATTCCTCAGATCATCCTACTCGAGTCTAAAAAAAGTATTTTGGAGGCAAAAGCAAAAATTAATACATGAAAATAAAAGAAAAGAAGATGTCATAACATCTTTCTTCAGAAAACAACTTTATCCAAAACAGCAGCTACGTAATTTCTGCAAGTATTTGTAATTTCAAGTTCAATTCTAAAGCTGCACAGGTGACTTTATACAAGGACAGAATGCTCTTGCAGGAGGAAAGGTGTAGACTTGAACATATATATTTTTATATATGTTCAAATATATTTTATAGATGTTCAAAATATATTTTATAGATGTTTAAATATATTTTATTGGTTTTGTCCATAGCATCTGAAAAATAATTTCTAAGTGATAGCAGTTTTGAAGTAACACAGAAGTACTGAGCTTTGTAAATCATTATAAATTAAATGGACTTGCAAAAAATAGCTCCGAAAATGTCTGCAAGAAAGAAGTGGAGAGCACAGTGCAGCATCAGAAAAATACCTTTGACAACTAATTTCACATTTGCATCTGACACTTCTGTCTTCACTTTTTAGCCCTCCTTTCAGAACAGATAAAGCTTTAAATTCAACATGACTTAACTTTCAATCGTAGAATCCTTAGGGATCAGAAGGGACCTTGAAAAATCATCCAGTCCAATCCCCCTGCCACAGCACAATCACCTAGACCAAGTCACACAGGAACACAGCCAGGTGGGTTTGGAACGTCTCCAGAGATGGAGACTCCACAACCCCCCTGGGCAGCCTGTTCCAGTGCTCCGTTACCCTCACTGGGAAGAAGTTCCTGCTGATATTGATATGGAACCTCCTCTGTTGCACCTGGCACCCAGTGCCCCTTGTCCTATCACCAGATGACCTTGAGAAGAGCCTAGCTCCATCCTCCTGACACCCACCCCTCCCATATTGATGTGCTTACATGAATTGTCTAAGCTACAAGGTGCTCCTGAATCAGTTTTTAGTCTTTAATATAAATCCAAGAAAACACAGGTCTTATTTTCACATGACAATTCATTGCATTTGTGGGCATTTGTTTGTTCCTTCCTATTGTTAAGTCTTTATTCTTTGTTTTTGACATCAAAATTATTTCTACAGCAGCTAATGTTTATGTCACAAATATTATATCAAGTAGTGAATAAATAACATGACATCTGTTAGCTTTGGGGACCATCTGTTAGGTTGGGGAACTATGGATGTGATGTTAAATTTAAATTACACTCATTGTAAGTGCAGTAGGATGGTGTAATGGCTAGTACAAGATACTAGCAACTTTCTGGTTTCTCTTGTGAAAAGAAGGAAGTGTGGCTGTAGCCAAGGGAACTGCAACAGCAAAGAACAGCAAAATACAGGGTGGACTAGAAGTACATACTTAAGTTTCATATAAATTCCCAAAGTTTGAGAGACATTCTGAGAAAGTGAAGCCTTGTTGCACAAAATTTTCTCTGGAAGTCTCTGTTTTCTTCAAGTTTTTCAGTTGCACTTTGGTTAGGTTCTTTTAGTGCCAGAATTGTAAGTAAATCTTCTCATAGAGAAGCATAATGGACAGAGTTATTCACCATGTAATCATGGCAATCAAGAGTGTTGTGGGCACGATGATCAAAGAAAATGCTGCTGCAAGTTCAGGTTGCAGGTGAATGCATGAATTACATACTATGTGTTATATATTATGTATTCATATACATACATATCACCTCTGTCTTACTTCACAGTATCACAGTAATGATGAGGATGGAAAAGACTAAAGATCATCCAGTCCAACCTAAAACCATCCAAGTAACTCTAACATCAGACATCTAGCTCATGCCACTCAGCACTTCATCCAGACTAACCTTGAACAACTCCAGAGAAGGCAACCTGACCACCTCTGGGGGCAGCCTGTTTCAAACCAGATCACTCTCTCAGTGAGAAACCTTTACCTAATGTCAAGTCTAAACCTCCCCTGATGGAGCTTAAGACTGTGACCCCTTGTCCTGTCTCCAGTGTCCAGGTTAAAAAGACCGACCCCCACCTGATTACAACCACCTTCTAGATAGTTCTAGACAGCAGAAACCATCCTGCATGCTGCAAAAATAATAATAATACAAATACTAAAAATAATAATACAAAAAATAATAATACATATAAGAAAAATAATAATACAAATTCTAATCCATTGGTTGTTTATGGTTTTTTTGTTACTTCTTCCTAAATCCACAGAAACTGACTCAAGTAGCAAAATGTCTGTTGCTAAACAACTACCATTCTGGTTAGTTATCTGAAGTGTGGTTTAGTCGTCTTCCTTTCTCTGCTCCCTTGAAAGGCATTGAGTATGCTGGTTCAGTACTTTCACTGCTTAAGATTTGTAAGCTCCTTATTCCTCTGTGTGTTTTTTGCACTCCACGTTGTATACAGTTCCTTTCCTCCCTCATATGTGATCCCGTGTGTTTTTCCCAATACTTCTTGCTATTTCTGGAAAATAACTCAGTTCATTCCATTTTTATTCTCTCCAATTGCAATGTTCTCTGTATTCTTGTGCATAATAACTACACACTTATGACTTCACCTCAGCTCTTCTCAGGTAGGTATCTCCTTCTACACTTATTTCTTTAACAGAACCCATTTAACACTATTGAGCCTTCCTGTTGAATTAGCAGTGGTTAAAACACAAGGAAGATGGTGCTTGTCAGAAAAGCAAAGTTAAAATAGTGAATGAAATATCCAAGCCATTGTCTTGAATTCCATTTCATCCACACGTTCCTCATTCAGTCGTTGTCAAATCTGTTTGCAGAGCAGCTCTTTCTCTTGCTCTTTTTAAGATATTCTAACATATTGGAAGTGCCCTGTAAATAATTATGGATGATATGTGAATACAGTTATTGATTGATAATGTAGTCAGAAGTTGCGGTAAGATAAGATTCAAGCCATATCCCAGTTCACTAAGACACAGAGTAGTGACTTCATTGGATTTCTTTCATCGTGACTGAATCAGGGAGGTGAATCTTGCAATTTTTGTTTTATTTTAATATCTATTTCTACTTGTCAGATATTCTAATCTAAAATGTTCATGACCAAAAATCATTTACAGGAAATTAACCTGAATATTTTCAATTAGGCTTTAATAATCAATTCAATATCTGTTTAAATAAAATCAAATTGACTTTTAAACAACTGACAGAAACATTTAAAAAGAAATAGATATTTTTGGTGGGTTTTACCTGTATTGAAAGCTTTCTGATAAATATTTGTATTTGAATTGAGTTCTGGATAGAGAACTTTATAGAAAATCTATCAAACTAAGTAAAGTTTTATCTCATTTGCTAGAAATTCAGGGTTATTCTTGTAATCTACAAGATGATACTTCCTATTTTCCACACATCTTTCACTACTTTTAATGTAATCGATTGTCATTTATTAGGTGTTATCATAAAACAAATACTGCATTTTAAAATTGACCAAGATTACTCCCAGTTGTAATTTCAAAGGAAATGTTGTCAAAACTAGAGCAGAACAATTTCAGTTCCTCCTGTCTTCGTGTTTGCTTTTGAATCTTAGTGGAAAACTTTAGGAAGGGTCAGACTTGAATAATTCTATGTGTTCTGAGTCTTCAAAACGTGTCTCATTTTAAAAACATCTTTCATATTGCAACAACACCTTCTTCTTAGAAGTTCTTTCTGTTCTCAAACCTAGCATGAAATATTGCCAGTTTATAGAGAGTGACACCAGTCCACAAGGTTGTGGTATGAATTAATACGTGCTTATAAATAGTAATCTTCTAACTGAACGATATACTTGCTAGCAGCCTGGGTAACTAGCTTCCAGAATGCCTTTAGAGCTTTTATAATTAATTAAATCATCCAGAGGCAAAAGCAAAACAAAAAAATCTCCAGCTCTCAGTATTATAGGAACCATGCTGAGAAGCCTCCAGGCTAGGATAAAAATCTTGACATTGATAAAAAAAAAAAGATAGAAACAAGCACTGCACTGAAGTATAAAATAATGAATGAGAAATTACTCAAAATCTCACTTGCACTCCTGAAGTGAATATACATTACACTGTAAATCGCTTCTAGGGTTTTAATTCCTACACGGTACAGAAAGTGATGATAAAACATGCCACTGAGTTTAAGAATATGATGTGGTTTTATGAGTTAATTATTCGTGAGAGGTTTTTTCTGAAGTGACACATTAAAGACTAAGCCATGTCACCAGAATAAATTGTGTGCCTCACAGAAAAAATCCAACAGTGGAATAACAGCAGAAGATAACTCTCAGCATTACCACTGCACTATGGAATCATAATGGAATCCTAGAATCACTATGGATTGTAAGGGAACTTGAAAGATATCTAGTCCAATCTCCCTGCCACAGCAGGATCACCTACACCAAGTCACACAGGAACACATCCAGGTGGGTCTGGAATGTCTCCAGAGAAGGAGACTCCACACACCCCCTGGGCAGCCTGTTCTGGTGCTCCACTACCTTCCCTGGGAAGAAGTTCCTGCTGTCCTATCACCAGATGACCTTGAGAAGAGCCTGGCTCCATCCCCCTGACACCCACCCTTCACAGATTTATAGACATAATGTGGTCACCCCTCAGCCTCCTCTTCTCCAACCTCGAGACCCAGCTCCTTCAGCCTTTCCTCATAAGGCAGCTGTTCCACTTCCTTCATCATCTTTGTATATCGCTAGTGTTTCTTGACTCTTAAAACATCAGTGCTCACTCTAGTGAAATATTACACTCCCACATACTTCTGTTGTCCCTCCAATGTTCTCTCTTCCTATAAGAAGAATCCTTATGAGAATTTTGGTAACAACTGATCTGATGTGTTCCTGTGCGACTGGTTCTAGGTGATCCTGCTGTGACAGGGGATTGGACTAGATGATCTTTCGAGGTCCCTTCCCATCCCTAATGATTCTATGATTCTTTGATCCATCCAACAGAAAGAATCATCTGTTTAAAAGGTAGATGATACGGATTCGTTTTTCTCAAACACTGTGTTGTCAGTACTAAAAGTTATAGATCTATGCTGTAAAAATAAGGGAGATGGGAATATCCTCTACTTGGTTCATTGTCAAAGTTCTGTAACCCTTGCAAACTAATTTCTGNTGTGACGTACACCCATCGTATTTGTGGCTTTTTAAAAGGATCTGTAATGGTGTTTACACTAAGCATAAATTCCAAGGGCTCCCATCCTCATGTAGTGTTCCGTGGGACTATGATACGAGTGTATAAAAACAGTTTGAAATGGAATATATTCAATGTGATTTTTTTTTCCCCCGGGGTTTCTCCACTGTTTGATTAGAGAATGGCTGCATTCAGACATATTACCATTCCGCCAGCATCGCTCACAGACTTTTACTTTCACTGCATGATAAATGAAGTTTACACAGCTTGTTGTGTGAGGACAGAGCCCAATGATTCAGTGATGCTGATGTGATTTGTAAATGTCTGATTTGGTTAATCATTATTTAGTCTTCAGGTTTCAGGAATTCTGTGCTAACATGGAAACCAGATGAAGGAGATCACTGGATGGTATAAACCACCTGTTACTGAGGAAGTAAGGGGAAAAAACTCACCAGCAAACGACCTGATTTAATTTTTAACTCCAACATCCTAAACTACAGATTCCTATTTAAAATTAATCCATTGTTTCAACAAGTTTGTTTGTTGACATTGATTAATTTTTGGGGGGATGACCCCTGACATGACAGATAGCTTGGGAACCAATCATATTCCTTTCCTTAGTATATAAGGAAGTGACTGTGCCATTATGTGCCACTTTGCTGGTGATGCTTTCTGTTGCTTGCTGGTGTTTAGATGTCACACGTTCAGGGATTGTGTGAAAAAAATGCTCTATCACCTTTTTCCTTTCCCCTATAACTTTTTCTTCCCTCCATTGTGGGTTTTTCTTGTTTTATTTCTTTTTCTCTCTCTGGATCCAGTCCTCTAGGGCTTGGATGATTTCTCCACAAGCTCACTTGTTTTTCCTTCACTCTTATCTTTGTTTCTATTAGTTTTCCCTTTGTTCTTCTTTTTCTCCCTCCTGGTTTTCCACATCTCCTAATTGGCACCACTGCCTGCAGAAGTCAGGGGTTGTTTTTTTTCTTTCTTTTCCCCCCTCAGTCATTAGAGAAGGAAATGGGGGGTGGGGGGTGCTGGGGAGGCTGCTTTGTTTCTTTACACAGGCTGTTTGCCACAGTGTCTGGGTGGCTCTCTTGGGGTCTTCTTTCTAACTGTTCTTGTTGGTCTTGTTAATAAAACTTATTTTTACTTTTCTTTACTATAAAGTTTCTTTGTTGTTGTATTTAAACACCCTGGATCAAAAATTGGCACCCAGACTGGGGCTGAGATAAATCAGGAGAGGTGATGGGTGGTAACACAGGACTTGACTTTGGAAGAGACAAGGAGGATTTTAGTTTTCCTTGTGGGGGTTGTTGTTGCAGGGAGGAGTGGTGGAAATGTCCTTCGGTGTTGACGAGGGGTGAAATAGCCTCTAGTGTTACAGAGGGGTACTGTGATTCCATCGATGATTTTCTGTGTTAGGTATTTTGTTATATTAGCAGTACCCTAAGAAGCTTCTGTTCACTTGAATACATTATTTGCAGGGACAAGGGGTGGAGGGTTGTGGTTTGAGCCAGGTGGAGGTCTGGTAAATGGGGATAAGAGTTACAATGCTGTCTGTAAGAAGTTTCTAGAAATCAGGAAAAACCTCTTCCCTGCTCTGGGTAGAAACCTCCCTGTACTCAACCAACCCCCATCTCTGTGAGTCAATACATTTGGGAGGGTAAACATGTTTTCTGACAGCTTTGGGGGTGTTTTTTGACTTGCTTTGGAGGCTTTGGGTTTTTTCCTTTTGGGAGCTTCTACTTGTGCTTGGGACGGGGGGGACACGATACACATGCTGCAGTCCTGCCTCTGAAGAGGAAAGGAAGCACTTTGTGCCCAAGCCATTGCTTTAGACCATGGTGAAAGGTAGCTGAGGTCAAGAGAGACCTGACATAGTGCAGAGCCAGCAGTGCAAAGGCACTGAAGTTCTCAAGAAGAAGCAACAACTTTGAGAGACCCACACTGGAAAGTGTTTGTTGATGCTGTAGCTGTGGGAAACCACATACCCTACCATGGATAGAGATGAGCCCGAGTCAGTGACTGCGCAGAAGAGTGGGATGATCCGATTTTGGAACAGGCTGCCCACAGAGGTGGTTGAGTCATCATCTCTGGAGGTGTTTGGGATTAGTCTGGATGAAGTGCTGAGTGACATGATCTAGATGTTAGGTTTACTTGGTTTAGTTGGATTTAGGTTGGACTGGATGATCTTTGAGGTCTTTTCCAACCTCATCATTTCTATGATACTGTGATACTGTGACTGTCACCAACTTGCCATTAAAAAAGTGCTGTATCTGGGACCATTTCCCCTGGGGACAAGATTGCAGGGCTGGGGCTCTTGAAAGGGCTCACCATCTCTCCCATTTGTTTATGTGTGGCTGAAGATTCCCTTTGTGTATTGGGGATATAGTGGGAGGTGGAGTCTCTGTTGTTAAAACTCAATGTTTTTCTTAATGTCCAATTCCTTTACTTTACCTGTAAACTCACAAGAGGCCTCCTTTCATTTCAGTTCATTACCTCTTTGCTAATTAATCCAATTAGTCCAGGAGCTAACCAGTGTGTCAAACAGCATCAGTTGTATATACATTCCCCTTACACTGTTAAGCAATTCACATGACAACTGTGTATGAATTAGTGGGTTGCTTCTACAAGTCATCTATAGATTATTTTAGTGATAGTTACGGAAGCTCTGCATCATGGTGAGGGAATCTAAAAGGTAGTTTTTTCCCAGCTTTTTTTAAAGTAGTGTGAGAGATTACTTATTCACCATTTAAAAATGCCTTAAAGCGAAGATAGTTGTGATAATAAAAAGCTCTTCCATTTTCTGAGTAAGGAACACAGTCAAGAAACTGTGCATGGACTTTAGAACCAATTACATGAGAAAAAATCAGCGGTACTGTAGGAAAGAAGCAGGGGCAGATTCTCCATTTCATCTAATATTTCCAAGTTGGATGTGTTTCAAACCATTTTGTTATGATTCAAAGTAACGCTGGCTTGACAGCTGCAGGTCTTTTGGCTCAAGGAAACCACCAGAGTAGATGATCTCATAATCCCTACTAGTGTTGAAAGAAATAGATACAAACAACTGCATTTGAGATGGAGTAAAAAGAGAAGAAAAGTCTTCACGTTTCCAGTTACCTACGGCAATCAGTAGAAATCATTTTGAAATCACCCCTAGGAGGTCTGCAGCACGTTTGCATGGTGTTGCTCACAGGCAAAGAGTGGACTAGTAACACCTTTTTCTGTAATTGTACAGTACCGGTACCCAGCCTGCAGTGATAGAGCTCCTATGAGCTGTAGGGCACAGGCCCAAGGTTTCATTGCCTTTAACTTCATGGAAATACACATTGATTGACTGAGGCAGTAAAATCATGCAGTTTGCTCTATCTGTTTGTTTGGCTTAATATAAGATCTGCCCTCAGGCAAATATTCTAGCCTCCAAGTATCATCTTCAGCTAGATAAATATCTCACACATAGAAAACCATCAGTGTTTTCAGACAGTTCATGTCATAGATTAGTGTAAGAGTTAACACTGGCAGGGCTTCTACTCTGCATCTGCAATACTGTGTCCTGTTCTCGACTACAAAGATGATGGAGTGGAGCATCTCCATTATGAGGAAAGGCCAAGGGAGTTTGGTCTCTGTAGCTCATAAGAAAGCACACTGAGGGGTGAGCTCATTAATGGAAAGGGTGGGTGTCAGGAGGAAGGAGCCAGGTGCTGTTCAATATCATCCAATGATAGGAAATGCGGCAACGGGTGTCAGCAGAAACATAAATAGGAGAAGAAATGTCTTGCTGGTGAGGGTGACAGAGTCCTGGAATGGGCTGCCCAGGGAGGTTGTGGAGTCTCCACTGGAGAAGTGTAGAACCTGCCTGGATGTATTCTTCTTTGATTGGATCCAGGGACTTCTGCTGTAGTGAGGGGATTGGACCACATGATTCTTTTGAGGTCCCTTCCAACCCCTAAAATTCTGTGATTCTATGAAAGGATATCTTGGTGTAAGACAATATAGTCTATGAATGATCTACTGCAAAACAAAATCTATATGTTTTCATCTCTTTTCCATTACACTGAAGGATTAAGACTCCTAAAAGACACATAAAATCGCCTAAAGAAACATGCCACAAGTGAGTCATGCCTTTCCTTTTTTTAACTCCGTGACATTTCAAGACAAATGTCTGATTTTGATTTTTGTTTTGTTCTGGTTTTTATATCAAACAGAAAAAGCATCATGGTTAAAAGCAGAGCGGGTATTTCCTTTTCAGAACGCCCTTAAACAAAAGTTAATCCAGGAGAGGGTAAGGCATTAACGAAGCATTGTCTTTCATACTCTTGTTCATATTTAGTTCTGGAATATTTCTCACATAGGTACTTCTGAACTATTTTCTTATAAAGTTATCAACTCACAAGTGTTGACCTCAGAAGGCCTAAATGAGTGCAGGTTCACCAATGAAAATGTCCTTTACCCACTTAATTTTCCCTTTTTCTACTAAAGAAAAGGACTGAGCTGATGGGTTTGGAGTTCGCCCCTTTCTTCAGACAGATAGATGCAAAGGAATAGATGAACATTTCAAATGAAAGTGATGAAGCTTTCACATGAACACAATTGCACTAAGTGGAATGAAATATTAGTTATAAAGGTCCCATATTGAGAATTTACTATTGTCACTCAGCAGACAAATCCCTTTTCCCTGAAAGTATTGTGTTCTTGTCCTTAGGCAAGATTTTTCTCCAAGATCACTCTGTTCTTGTTCATCATGACCCCCTCTGTATTTTGTCTCCTTCTGTGACATTTTTTCTTTTAATCTTCATGGAGAATGCTAGCTTTCCTTCCCTTCCTTTTTTGTACTCTTATTCTCAGTTCTTGAGTCTAATGCATTTCGAGTTAATGATGGAAAACCCTACAAAATTAACAGAGAGATAATCTCTGTTTTCCAGTCATGACAATTATTTCATTGTTTTCAGAGATTCACAGAATGGTTCAGCTTGGAAGGGACCTTCAAGATCATCTAGTTACAACCCCCCTGACAGGAGCAGGGACACCCCCCACTGAACAAGCTTGCTTAAGGACCTGGTCTTGAATACTTCCAGGGAGCTGGGGGCAGCCACAACCTCCCTGGGCAACCTGGTCCAGGGTGTCAGCACCCTCATTGTGAAGAATTTCTTCCTAACTTCCTGTCTAAACCTCCCCTCTTCCAGTTTGAAACCATTCCCTCTGGTCCTACCACTCCAAGCCCTTTTAAACAGCCCCTCCCCAGCTTTCCTGTAGCCCCCTTCAGGTACCAGAAGGCTGCTCTAAGATCTCCCCGCAGTCTCCTCTTCTCCAGGCTGAACAGCCCAAACTCTCTCAACCTGTTCCCGTAGAAGAGGTGCTCCAGCCCTCCACTCATGCTCGTGGCCCTCCTCTGGACATGTTACAACAGCTCAGTATCCTCCTCGTGTTGGGAGCTCCACATCTGGATGCAGTACTGCAGATGGGGTCTCACAAGAGCAGAATAGAGGGGAAGGTTCACCTCCCTCACCCTACAGGTCATACTTCTCTTGATGCAGCCCAGGATGCAGTTGGTTTCTGGGCCAGAAACATAAGTTGCTGCCTCATGTTGAGTTTTCCTTATTCTCCCTCTTCTCTGGGTATTTTAGAGCTGTTCTAGGATGCATTTAATTTAATTACTTCTACGTTGTTAAAATCAGTGGGACTTACACCAAAAATAGCTTTAAAACATTAAATAATATTATGACCTCATTGAACAGATACAGAAGAGTGCATATCTTTAAATAAATATATTAATCTTTAAATAAATATATTAATCTTTAAATAAATATGTAGCTTCATAGTTTTCAAATCAACAGACTGATGAAAAAATATTGCTAATGCTTAAGGAAGTATTTTTTCTTTACAGGATGGGTAAGCAACTTGTAGTAACTTTAATGTATTCTTCACTGTAATAGAAAAAGGCAGCATGTGCAGAATATTTTATTTAAAAGTATTGATCTTTTGACATACGATTAAAAACCCAAAAGAAACTCCAGGAGATCTAATGAAAAAAATCCTGAATTCTATTTTAGAATGGTTTTGCATACATCAACTGACAACACTAAACCAAATCTTTTCACAAATACATTAATACTTGAGCTTCTCATTTATCATGTGTCTCAGACATAACACTCATAGGACTCATTCATGTATTGTTGATGAAGGTCAGATAAAGGCAGACTTTCAAATGACCTTCTCCCTCCCTGAATCACTGCCATGAAACTGTAAAATGAATATGTGAAGAACACTGTATGATTTCCAGTAGTGTACAATTTGAATAAATCATCCTTTCACATAAAAGGCAGACTACCAGATGCTTAAAATATAACTGGGCAAGTCTGTCCCAGACTCTTGTCTCCATTGATTTGTCTGCTTCCTAAGATCAGGTGGGGAACACTTCTGCTGTATCTTTAAGTCTTAGAAAAGTTAAAGAATTTGGTTGTTCAAGACTTAACAGTTTTGTAAAGAAATGGCACAGAGTAGTTGGTATAAAAATTACAGCAAGAAAAAGAGGTTTTCTTTCTTTCTCATCCAGTGAAATATTTTGTTGTGAAGCCTAAAACCTAGGGTCCTGTCCCTTCCATCCCTGACCGATTCTATAACTTCTTCCCAGGGAGAGAGATGGGGCACTGCAGGGGGCTGCCTGAGGAGTTTGTGGATCTCCTTTTCTGGAGACGTATTAAATGCACCTGGTGTCCTGCTGTGGCAGAGGGATTGTACTAGATGATCTTTTGAGGTCCCTTCCAATGCCTGATGATTCTATGACTCTATGAAAAGAGGCTGCACAGAAAGGTTCAAGCACTTGGACATTGAGCTGTTGACGGCAGTTGAGTGCAACCACCCAGCCAATTCCTTATCTACTGAGTCATCCATCCATGAAATACATGTCTTTCCAATGCAGAGACCATGTGGGACAGTGTCAAGTAGTAGCCCAGGTCAGGTAGATGAGATTGTTTGCTTTTTCGTTATCCACAAGTGCTGTGACTTCATCTTAAAAGGTCAACAAATTTATCAAGTGCTGCTTTCCCTTGGTGAATCCATGTTGGTTGCAATCCATCATCCTCTTGTTTTCCATGTGCCTTACAATAGTTTTCAGGAGGATCTGCTCCTTGATCTTGCCAGGCACAGAAGAGAGACTGACCAGCCTGTGGTTTCCTGGACCTTCATGTTTTCCCTTTTTAAAAATGTAGGTTATATTTCCCCTTCACCAGACTGACATGACTTTACAAATAAGATAGCAGTTTAACAGCTTAACCTGCCAGTTCCCTGAGGACCTGCAGATGGCATACTTGGAAGGTAGTTACTAGCTATTGCTATTGGGTTTTGAGTTGAAACTCCTTAGGCAGACTGTGACACCACCAGCAAGTGACAAAGAATGAATAACTCCCTTTAATTCTAGGCAAATTCAAGTAAAGGTTTCATAACCTTCTTAATAACATGACTCCTCATGGCAAAGGACTTCATTCTTTACCAGGAAGTTTTCATATTTCCTGTAGATTTTTTATGAACTACTTGTCTTTAAAGTTGGAAGTTGTTGTGCTCATCTTCTCTTAATTAGGAGGTCATCCACAATGGTTTTTGCAGTGTGATTACAAGAAGAGTAAAACACTAATGTTGGGTTTGTCATGAAGCAGCAAATAACATTTCCCTTTATGAGTTACAGAAAGAAAAATAAAAGAAGGATAATATGATAAATATTCTTACCAGAATTGGCCACTCTGTCTAAACTCTCCTCTTCCCATGGTCCCTCATTTCTCCTCTGCCAGCTCCACTGAATGGGCACTGTTCAACAGCACAGACGACAGAGAGAATTGTAAGAATGGAGAACAAAAAGATTAAAATGTTAAATGACTGGAAAGATTTGTAAGCTTTTCTAATTCATACCAGGAAGTATGCAGGGCAGCTCTATCTTGCTGGGCATACCAAGTTCATAGCTATAAATTAAATGCAGGATAAATTCAAAGAAGGAAAAGAATAATAACTTTAGTGGTTTCAAAGTCACAGCTCTAAAACCATGAGTACAGAAAGGAGACTTAAAGAAGAGCTATGAAGTTATGATTAAGAACTCCTTAGCTATTTATCACCTTTCTTATTTAGCGTTGCCATATTTCGGTCGGTTGGGTATGCATTTAAGACTGATTAATGTAGCGTACCAACTGTTTTCACAGTGTGTTTATAAAACACTTATAATGGCTTATAATGGAATATTTTGCTTTTTGATAAAAAGAATAATCCATCAATGCAACGGGGAGAATGGAAATGAGAGAAAACATTTGTTCAGAAAGCTTTTGCATGATGTTGTTTGTTCGTGTTAGCATTTTTTGTTGCCTATTGCTATGTTATCCCTCTTCCAGGAGGACCAAATCAAGCAATTAAATAGTGAAAAAAGAATATATTACCTCACAGTTCATGTATTACCAGGGGAACTGGTAGAGGTTTATTTGCAAAATTTCTGAGCTTGTGTAATAACAACTGCATCCATCTCTGGAGCCTGAATCACAAGAAGGGCATGCAGCTGTTGGAAAGGGTCCAGAGGAGGGCCACAGAGATAATTAGGGGCTTGTACACTTCTCCTATGAGGATGGGCTGTAGGATTGTTCAGTCTAGAGAAGAAAATGCTCTGGGAAGACCTTACTGTGGCCTTCCAGTATCTGGAGGGGCCCCATAAGGAAGCTGGGGAGGAACTTTTTACAAGGGACTTGTAGTGATAGAAGAGGAATAATTGCTTCCAACAGAAATAATGTAGATTTAGATTAGATGTAACGAGGAAATTCTTCACTGTGAGGGTGTTGAGGCACTTGAATGAATTACTCAAAGAAGTTGAGAGTGCTTCATCAGTGGAAATTTCCAAGAACAGATTGTATGGAGCTCTAAACAACACGGTCTAGTGGGAGGTGTCCCTTCCAACTCAAACCATTCCATGACTCTATGGACTGAAGTCCATAACTGCTGTATGTTGACCATACGACAAGCTGCACTGAAGTCAATATTCTACAATCGTGCTGTCAACATAACGATCAAGGCACAGCACATAGAGAACTTTTGTCCTTTCTCTGCTTCTACAACCCACTTGGAAGATGGGAAATACAGACAAGTATTTTTCAGGAATACTGTGAAAATATAGGCTTCATTGTCTTAGTTACCACATTTAGTTACCATACTGGCAGGTACTGTAATTCTATACAAGAAAATGAATAATTGAGTGACTTAAGCGAGTCCTCAAATACTACACAGCAGCTGTGATGATAACAGACTTCAGCACAGCTTCTCACACATGTTTACATCCATTCAGGAGTCAGGAGATAAGGAAAAATGACCTGAGGATAATTTTGTTTAAGTTAAGTTTCATAGATGGCTTTGAACACTTAAACAGTGTTGTAGTAACTAATGCAATAATAACACACAAAGGAAATATGAAGGAAAAAAACAAAGAGATCTTATAAATTGTGTAGGGTGAGGGGGGCACAGATATATGGAAAGAATTAAATCTGAATGATATTGTGTGCTTAGTGGTAATTGAATTCAGTAGAAGTAGTCAGGAACACCACAGTTCTCCATACACAGTTCTAAAAGGCAAAAAAAAAGGAGGGGGGATGAAGCACTTTTAGAGAATTGTCATAGAATCATTAGGGATCAGAAGGGACCTAGTCTGTACCCTCCCTGGGAAGAGATTCCTTCTGATATTTATAAGGAATCTCCTATGTTGCAGCTTGCATCAGTTGCTTTTTGTCCTATCACCAGATTCCCTTGAGAAAAGCCTGGCTTCATCCTCCTGACACCCACAACTCACGTAGTTATAGACATGAATGAGGTCACCCCTCAGACTCCTCCAAGCTCAAGAGACCCAGCTCCCTCAGCCTTTCTTCAGAAGACGGCTGTTCTACTTCCTTCATCATCTTCATTCCTCTTCACTGGACACCCTCCAGCAGCTCTGTGTCCTTGAACTGAGGGGCCCAGAACTGGTCACAGTACTCCAGATGTGGTCTCACTAGTGCAGAGTAGAGGGGGAGAAGATCCTCTCAATCTGTTAACCACCCACTTTCTGGTGCACCCCAGGATGCTGTTGGCTTTCTTGGCCTGAAGAGCACATTACTGGATCAGAGTCATCCTGCTGGCCACTTGGACCCCCAGGTCCCTTTCTCCTCCACTGCTCTCCAACAAATCAGTCCCCATCCTCTCCTGGTCTCTGGGGTTGTTCTTGCCCAGATACAAAGCTCCACACTTACCCTTGTACTTCATTAAATGAGAAGGCATTATTTATTGCAATGAATGTTTGTGATATTATACATACAGCCAGTGGTCTAGTGTCTGCCTTTTTAAATTCTGTTTGGGAGCGCTCTGCCCTGCGGACAGATGTGACTATCAAATTGAATGCCCACAGCACATTTGCTGACCTTCAGCAAGCTCTGACTCTTTTATGTTGCAACATTATTTTGTTTTATTATTTTACCCAAAGAGAGCATTTGTGTAAAGCAAAGAGAAGCTTTTATCTATCATTGATCCCGCATTCATAAATATTCAGATTTTCAGAAACACTGTTCATGAGTTTTTTAGTATCGACAGAAAAGCAATGAAATCATTTCAACCAAACCCCAACACACTACAGCTGATAGCCCAATCTTACAAAGTAAACATGAGATTGCTTCTGTTTGTGCTTGTTTAATTCTGTAAATTCCAAGCTTATAGGCTACAAAGATTTCACATTAGTTGTAGCTCTATTTAATTCAGGAGGAATCTTTACAAAGTGACAGACCTTGAGTTTACTAAATCTGGAGAGAAACTTTATTTAGATTCTTGGTACCAGATTGCGGTAGAGTTGACCCGTGATTAACCATGTCAGAGACCAAGAAACGAGTCAATACATTTAAAAATACATAAATAAATGAGGCTGAAGGCTGACAGAAGTATGAACCTGGAATAATGATCATTAAATTTCACAGATTAAAACTGGTGCTTAGAAACAATCTATCTATGATGCTTGGGAAAGGAAAAGAAGACATTAAATCTCTTTTGAAACCATCTCCATGGAAGACATGCATTTGATCTTTATAATGCAGTGGGATAGTGCTCTAGTGAAGTTGTTTGACCTGATGTCTCCAGGGGCATGGGGGTCTATGCAGCAGCAAGGATGCAAGGGTGATTTATGAGCTAGAAACCACAGATTTCTACCTCAAGGAAGGTGTTGGCATCAGTTGTTTAACAGAAGTGCATCTATACCAATGCCTGCAGCATGGCTAACAAACAGGAGGAGATGGAATCCATTCTACAGCAGGAAAACTGTGATGGAAGTGCCATCAAGAAAACATGGTGGGATGACTCACAGAACTGGAGAGCTGCAATTGATGGCTATAGGCTCTTCAGAAGAGGTAAGCCAGGAAAGAGAGTTGGTGGGATGATGCTACACGATGGAGTGGATGATCTGCAAGGTCCCTTCTAACCTAAGCCAATCTGTAAGCTATGTATGTTAGGGTTGACTCTTCATACAGAAGAATCAGGGGGAAAGCCAGTAAGGTAAATATCACATGGAGTCTGTTATAGACCAGCCAGCCAAGAGAGAGATTAGATATTCTATAAGTAACTGGCATAAGTCTCATTATTGCTAATCCTTGTTCTCCTGGAGGTCTTCATACATACTAGAAAAAAGGAAACAAATCCCTTCAAGTAAGTTCAGACTCCCTGTTGTTGAGGTTAGGAATGCACAGGAGCGCCCAGCTGGGCCTGTTTGGGGTGATAATGCTTTTTTGCATGTCTTGTGTGAAATACAGGAAAGAGGAGACAGTCTAGGAGGTTCCTGGAGTGTGTGGAAGACAAAGGACCTGACAAAGCTGGTGAGGGGTCAACTAGGAAACTTTGAGAAGGTTTATAATGCTTAAAATGCTAAAGTTGTAAGTATCTTAAATTTTTTAAGTTTCTGAAATAAAGGACTTGTGACCTCTTCATTTTATATTTGTGAGGTAGGAGCAAAGTAGATTTTGTCAAGTAATTAATAATGCATATTAATGCATTTTATTAACAATGCAGATTGTTAATGAGTACAAAAACTTTAGGCACTAAGTATAATCCTAGTAAACTCACAGATGACACCAGTTTGGGGGAGAATCTCAATCTGCTGGAGTGGTGGAAGATGCTGCAGAGAGATCTAGACAGGCTGAGTCAACGGGCAGAGGCCAATGTGATGAGGCTGAACAGGGCCAAGGGCAGGGTCCTACATTTTGGCCACAATAACCCCCAGCAGAGCTACAGACTGGGGGATGAGTAGCTGGAAAGTGTCCTGGCAGAGAGAGACCTGGGGGAACTGGTTGACAACTGGCTGAATATGAGCCAGCAGTGTGCCCAGGTGGCATGAAAGGCCAATGACATCCTGGCTTGGATCAGCAACAGTGTGCAGCAGGACTTAGGATGTCTTTGTCCCTCTGTACTTGGAACCAGTGACGCCTCATCTTGAGTACTGTGTGCAGTTCAAGGCCCTTTGCTTCAAGAAAGACATTGAGGTGCTGGAACAGGTCCAGAGCAGAGCAAATTGGCTGGTGAAGGGACTAGAGGGAAAGTCTGATGAGGAGAAGCTATGGCAGTGGGGGTTGTTTAGCCTGGAGGAGACTCAGAGCAAGGGGTGGGGACAACCTTATCCCTCTGCACAGCTACTGGAACAGAAGCGGTAGTCAGGTGGGGGTCAGGTTTCTCTCCCATGCAACTAGTGATAGAATGAGGGGGCAGTGCCTGAAGCAGTGCCAGGGGAGGTTTAGGTTGGATGCTAGGAAGCCCTTCCTCATGGAAAGGGTGATCAGTCATTGGAATGGACTGCCCAGGGATATGGCAGAGTGCCCATCCTAGGAGACATTTAAGACTGGACCTAGCACTTAGTGCCCTGGTCTACCTGATGTGGTGATGTTAGGTCATGGGCTGGGCTGGATGATCTGAGAGATCTTTTCCAGCCTCAATAATTCTGTGATTTTCTTCAGTGATTCTGATATTTTAACAGCACTTGTAAATTGTAAAATTACTGTGGTTTGTGTTTGGTTTCTTGGGTCAAATGAGTTTATGTAGCAGCAGATGATAGTGAAACATTTTGCTCAGCCACAACCAACTTTATTCACCAGTATTTTTTACAATGGAATTGTACAAAAATCACTGAGAAATCCGAATGAAGGGCCACATGGTGACTGCATTTAAATATTTCCACTCAGTTCATTCTGTTTATTCATTCTTCATGTCTGAAGCAATAGCTTAGAAACTCCTTCTGCCATTCCTATGGTTATCTGGGAGTAAAGGGAGGA
Source organism: Upupa epops (assembly GCA_013397515.1). Lineage (NCBI taxonomy): Eukaryota > Metazoa > Chordata > Aves > Bucerotiformes > Upupidae > Upupa > Upupa epops. The sequence continues at coordinate 108,522 of VZRI01008349.1, forward strand.
GTGCGTGTGGGAAAAAAAAGGTAATCTGTTCAGAGCAACTGAAGCTAATATTGTATAAATCTCTAAGAGAGGGGGAAAAAAAGGAGCTCTCACCCTATATTCTTTACTACTGTGATTGTTATCCAAATTGGTGTTAGTATGATGACTTTTCTTAGCCAACAAGAGTGCCACTGGAGCTTGTGTATGGAAGCCATTCTTTGCTAGACAGTAGAAATGTAAAGGTCTGAATCTCTGCTTCCTCGTTTCCCTCAGTACCTATTTTCACCAAGTCTCTGCAAGTACGGTGAGGAAAATGTAGTAACAACCAGACCAGAGGGAAAGAGATGGGCAAGGATTACATTCTCACGCACAGGGGTAGTAACCAGAAAAGGAAAAAAAAATAGTCTTTTTATGGCCATTTCACTGATGACTGTCATGATCTGAGAAAATTAAGTCTTCAGTGTTAACAAACCATTAAGAAATTGTTTTTTGTTGTGAAGAAAACAGCAACAGAATTATAATGTCATTAAAACTACCAGCGCTAATGAAGCTGCTTCTGATAGCTTAATTATTCACCATCAGGGTTTACCAACTGCCCAGATAATGAATATAGAGTTTGTCCTGTACATGTCCTGGTTTATTTTCACTCGTTGGGCCTGGTTTATGACTTTCTTAGGAACTGTTAAGACAACTAAAATAACTTCAAATATCCCTGCTTTGGACAAATTATGTTAATACCTTTATCAAGAAAATTGATCATAGTCTTTGCATACACTCCTGCTTGTATGTGAAACAAACTCCGAGTGCTAATGACTTTCTATGTAGGAAAACAAGGTTTTCACTTAGGTAACCAATATACAACATGTTCAAGTGAAAAATAAGAGCTGTTAAAAAGTGCTTATCTTATACTTTATATAATCATTGGCATAATCATACCTGAAAGGTATAAAGCCATTATGAATCTTAATTTTATCACCCTTATGTCTCCTGGATGCAATAGACAAGGACAGAAGTAAACCTCTACTTTACAGATGGGAAAAAAAAGGAATACAAAGTAGGTTATCACTTACTTAAACTGACACAGCTCATGTGCTGTTACACAGGGAACTATAAAAGTCTTAATGGTATGGCCCCTTTTATGGACAAACGCTTCTCTGTATTGCTTATCCGAATTCATAACTATGGCACATGAAAATAAATTATAATATTGCAAAATAAACACAGCAAGAAAGGAAGAAAATACAAATGCGTGAGTCGTGCATAGCGCAGACTTTATACAATTTCATTATCATATAAATAGCTCACATATATAATCTTTTGTGCATTAATTCTGATAAATGTAACAGTAAAAATTAAGATAAATTGATGTTGCTTTGAAAGATTTACTAGGAGTTATATCTGCGGTGCTTTTTAGTCTAGTTACATTATGTTCTGGAAAGTTTCAGTTTTCTATTAGTGATTTACGATATCTGCTTACTCGTGTTTTTATGGAGTGCTAAACTGTGTAAAATTGCCTTCTTTCAGTCTTAACTTTTGATGCTCAGAATTCTTTGCATTTGGTTGTTGATTTATTTTTAAGCTCGACTCTTCAGAATATGCAGAGATCTGGAAGACTGAGTTGTTGAGCGTTTCAGAAATTAATACACAAGAGTTGAGAAGAAGCATTAGATCTGCATAAACCTCTGAAGGTTCCCAGATAAAACGGGTTACAGAAAGAAAGTGAAGGGCAACCATTATTTGTTGTCACTGAAGGACACTAAGTTTTCTTACAGACACAAAGGTATCCAGGGATATATTAATTCTCCTTTTGGATCTTACATGAACAGAATTACTGCATGCCCTTCTGTGTAGGTAGAAATTCAAATAAGGCAGCTGAGAGCAGGGAAGATCTTTATGTGGCATATTTCATGAAATATGCAGTGAAACACTAGGAGTCTGATTTTTTTTACTGTCTTACACCTGGTGCAGACATCTTTGTTTTTAAAAACTGAAAGAAAAATGGATTTAAAATATAGCCACAGCAGAGCATCAACATTTTGTGTTCACTTTGCACAGATTTACAAAACAACCTTTTCTATAAGGTAAACTACGAAAAGCAGATTTCAGTGTGAGAGCCTCTCATATCATAGCTGTATCAAATGCAGCCTTTCATTTCACAACCCATAAAAATATTGTGCCACACTACAACACCCTGAAAATCCATGACACAGACTATAGGTTTGGGTGTCTGTATTTCTGTTGCTCGATTTTAGACACTGGAGTGGACTGCCCAGGGATGTGGTGGAGTATCCATGCCTGGAGATGTTTAAGCAAAGACTGGATGTGGCACTTAATGCCGTGGTCTAGCTTATTGTGGTGATGTTAGGTTATAGGCTGGATTGATGGCCTCTAAGATCTTTTCCACCCTCAATAATTCTGTGATTCTGTGTTAGAATCTTTTATCTTATTGTCTTTCAGCTACAGATCAGTACTTGCCATTTTTTAACAATAGGAATTTATTCAAAATAGCTCTCCTCTGCTATACTTTTCACCCTTTCTTCACTTGCCTACCACTATTTTTTCATCCAGTGAGGTTAGAGTACTAAGAGCAAACCAGATTTTCACGTGTGGCATTAATCACCATTACTGCTTTGGTACTCTACCCAAACTAAATGGGCATGATAGATTTTCAGTCAGTAGTGCCAGGCTCAACAATGTTCAGCAATAAAATTCCCCAGAATCATAGAATCATCAGGGATCAGAAGGAAACTGGGAAGATCACCTAGTCCAATCCCCCTGCCACAGCAGGATCACCTAGACCAAGTCACACAGGAACACATCCAAGCGGATCTGGAATGTCTGCAGAGGAGACTCCACAACCCCCCTGGGCAGCCTGTTCCAATGCTGTGTTCCCTTCACTGTGAAGAAGTTCCTTCTGATATTGATATGGAACCTCCTCTGTTCCAGCTTGCAAAATTTAATAAAATATGAGAAGAATTTATCCCATTTCCGTGAAGAAAGTCCCAAAGTTAGTAAAATCACACAATAGCATATAAATGAATAAGGTTATGCTTTGTTGTTACTTCACACTCTTTAGAATTCTTTCATGCGTATCAAGCAAGTGTTCCTCTGGGATGAAAGAGCAATAAACTAGGAACAACTTTTTGTGTGTGAGTGACAAACACTTTGCTACAAAAATATTACGGGATATATTGCATTAAAAATAAACAAATGAGCAGATATTATTAAAAGTTTGCCTCTTTTTCCAGACATGTGTCTGATACTTGAGTTTGCTTGGAATTAAACACGAGTAAATCTTTAATGAGGTATGAATGAATATACCAATCACTTGAGAGTTATTGACACATCAATATCCATAGAATAGTATCTTATTAAACTATTGCGGTTCCTTCCTTGATGGGCATTATATATTCAATATTAATAATGCATGAGCATTTTTAATTCATTTCTGTTGTTACACACTGTCCTTACTGCTGCAGCAACATTATTAGAACTGATTCTGTAAGTATCTTTTTCTCAAGATACGCATGTGAAGTGTGACTGCTACCGAAGAGTTGTAAATGTAGCTGAGTTTAAAGTTCCTCATTTATTACTGATAAATAATACATGGCTGAACAAACAAAAGAACATTATACTTAAACTCTTCCTTCTACCGCATTGACCCAGAAGGAAAGTTTTATCTTTTACACGTTTGACATATATTTGTACCTTTTAATTTGCAAAGATCAGAGGGATGCAGCTATGAATGCTGATCTTTCCCTCTTGGCACCTGGCTTCTGAGGGTTCTCACTGCAGTGCCATCCACATCTTTCTTACAATTCCACATTTCAACTGATGTTACACTAAGTCATGGTCCTAATCTGATTCCAAGTACAGCACCCCACTAAAACTCTGTTCCCTTTGGCTTCAGTCTTCACCCAACACCGTACCACAGAGTTGTTTTCTACCAGACCACTGTTCCTGCAGTTACATTGCTCTGCTGTCCTCCCAAGTCACTCAGACTAGCACATAAAGCAGCACTCATTAGAAATGAGATAGTGTGAGAACTGGGTCTTGTAAATGGAGGTTTAAACAACACAGAATGATTTAGATTCTGCAAAATGAGGGAACAGTTACCTCTGTACCCTGCACTGTTTCGCTCTATATCCAAGTAATTGTTTTCATAATCACTTGATGACTTCAAGTCATGTAAAAGAATGTAAAATCACTTTGCAGTTACTAATTTATGATTTCTTGTGAGATCTGTGCCCAACTTGTAAAAAGTAAGTATAATTTCCTGAATTCATTGATTTAAAAACACCAAAACGTGATGACTTGATGAAATGACACAATTCTTAGTAGTCTTTGGCAAAGCTGGATCACTTAAAAGTTATTACTAAGATTTTACTGAAGAATAACTTGTGTTAAGTATTTTCTATTTTATAGATGATTTACTACCCTGGTACTGATGCATTTGAGGTAGAACACCATTATGAAATGTGATCCTCTTACCATTAATGATGATTCTGATAACAGTCACATGTAGGTGTTCAACTGCAGTCCCCTTAACAGTTGGTACTCTGCTGAGCTTCAGAATTTGAACATACGACAGAAGATCTTCCTAAGAATGGAAGATACTGGGAGAATAGATATAACAGGAAGGCTTGTGATGAATGGCTAAGTGCTGGATGTTGTCACATGTTGTCACTAGTTGGATGCTAGTCACATATAGTGTATACCAGGGGCTGATATGAGGGTCATCACTGCTTAACATCTTCATTGTCCAGCATAGTATAATGAAGATGATGAAGGAAGTAGAACAGATCACTTATGAAGAAAGGCTGAGGGAGCTGGGTATGTTGAGCTTGGAGAAGAGGAGGCTGAGGGGGGACCAAATTAATGTCCATAAATCTGAGGGTTGGGTGTCAGGAGGATGCAGCCAGGCTCTTCTTAAGGTCCTTTGGTGATAGGACAAGGGGCAACGGTTGCAAGCTGGAACAGAGGCGGTTCCATATCAATATCAGAAGGAACTTCTTCCCAGTGAGGGTACTAGAGCATTGGAACAGGCTGCCCAGGGGGGTTGTGGAGTCTCCTTCTCTGGAGACATTCCAGACCCACCTGGGTATGTTCCTGTGTGACTTGGTCTAGGTGATCCTGGCGTGGCAGGGGGATTGGACTAGATGATTTTTTGAGGTCCCTTCTGATCCCTAATGTTTTTATGAGTAATGGCATGGATGACCTCATCAATTCCTTCTGTAGGTTGCAATTGTCCCAGAGATGGACTGCTCCATGATGGGCTTATCTCAGAGCCACAGCTACCTTCAAGAGAAGTGCCCATGTCCTGCCTAGCTGTATCAGTTGCAGACAGGATTCTTCCCCATCTTTGATCCCTAAAGGCTGCAAGGGTTCAACCCATGGAGGTGGTCGAGTCACCGTCCCTGGAGGTGTTCAAGGTTATTCTGGATGAAGTGCTGAGTGGCATGAGCTAGATGTTAGATGTTAGGTTTACTTGGTTTATTTGAATTTAGGTTGGACTGGATGATCTTTAAGGTCTTTTCCAACCTTATCATTACTGTGATACTGTGATACAGTGGATGCCACTGTGTGCCTTCCCCCTCCTTTTTTAGTGACCTTTGAGTCAACATGTTTGCTGGTCTCCTGCCCTACTCATCTCCAAAACAAAAGAACCCCCAAAAACAAAGGAGTTCATTGTTTCAGACTTGGGTAAAGACAGGTGCAGCTGGGAACTTGGGGATCTTCTCTGAAACTTCATTAGGAGCCATACCAGTAGCCCATGTCACCTTTGCCTAACCTTGCCAGATAAGAACCTTGCACACTCACTTATGTGGAGATGGGATCAAGAAGGCCGAGGTGTGTCTGGGGCTGAACTTCTCAAAGGATGTAAAGAGTAAAAAGAAAGACTTCTACAGGTATGTTAACTGGAAAACAAAGTTGAAAGGAAGTGTGCCCCCGTAGACAATCAACCTGACAAACTGGTAGCAGATGTCTGAGGAGAAGGCTGAGGTACTTAACATCAATCTCCTAGTGGAGCAAGTCTTGTGAAATTCAGGATACTAGCTTTTAGTTTAGTAACTTAACTATACAGTAATATTTTATGGAGTGTTGCTTCCCATTTCTGTCTCCTGCAGGTATCATCTAGTAACTTCCATAAATTTTGCAATCTCCATGATAAGGTTGGGATTTGTAACTCATCCTGTTGTACTACATCACTTCTCAGTTTGGCAAACGTTTATCTTTTCCAGTCTAAATGTACTTACAGGTAATACTGCTTGGTGTCTCTTTCTCTTTAACTGTATTGTTGACTTTTTTTT